>MU621134.1:0-37094 GCA_025399215.1 Globomyces pollinis-pini | reverse complement strand
TTTAACCATTCAATTGAATTAACTTTTTATGGGGAAACGAAATCGAAGTGAGCTCCTCGCATCAAACTTGGCACAATTACAAAATCTAATCAAACGAGATAATTCATCATATCATGAGGAATTTATGACGCAGTATCGGCATTTTGAGTCAGCAATGGCAATATTTAACTTAAAGCCAAACATGGATTCTACTCACTTTGGTGAGCAGATAATGTTTATTGCAGCGGTAATTCGTATGGTTTTTGATATGACTAGGTTGCTACTTGCTATCCAAAGGAATGTGCTGATTTTCCTCAACATGTACATGATATGTTGAACAACCATTATCAAACTATGTCTCCTGATTTACGAAAAACTATGGTCCAGTCATTAATCTTAATGAGGAATCGTGATTTATTGTCCCAAGCCAGTTTACTCTCTTTGTTCTTTACCCTGTTCAGGTGCAAAGATAAAACATTGAGACAATTATTACATTCACATATTGTCAGTGATATCAAGAATTCCAATGCCAAGTCTAAAAACAACAAATTGAACAAAACTCTCCAGAATTTTATGTACAAAATGCTTAACGACTCCAATGAAGTACATAATTCATTGCTAACAGTAGATGGCTGCTAAAAAGTCTTTAGAAGTTATGATTGAATTATATCAAAAGAATATCTGGAATGATGCAAAGACAGTAAATGTGGTGTCAGAAGCATGTCTTTCACAAAGTCCAAAGTTAGTTGCTCCTGCACTTCACTTTTTCTTGGGAACCAACGACAATAAAGGTGATGAAGATGAGGACATGGATGATTTACCAGACTTGTTAAGAATGAGACAAGCGAATTCCCATAACAAGAAAAGAAAATCTAGAGCTGCTCAAATGGACAAAGCTCAAGCAGCAGTTAGAAGAGTAAAATTAATCGTTTTAATCGTTTTAGAGAGAAAGGAATAAAAATAGAGTGGAGCACTTCAACTTCTCAGCTCTTCATTTATTAAATGATCCTCAAGGCTTTACCGAAAGTTTATTCTCAAAATTGAAACAAGTTACATCAAAAAACACTTTTAATTTCGAATTAAGACTTGAAATGATGAACTTAATATCTCGTCTCATTGGTGTTCACAAGCTGTTGATACTTGGATTTTACGACTTCATAATTTCCTACATTAAACCACATCAGAAGGACGTAACACAAATTTTAGCCTATTTAGCGCAAGCTTCCCATGACTTGATCCCTCCAGACGCATTGGAAAATACTGTGAGAGCAGTTGCTGACAACTTTGTTTGGAGTAATTGTGCATCCGAAGTTATTGCAGCAGGGCTAAATGCACTTCGAGAAGTTTGCACTAGATGTCCACTTGCTATGCCAGAAGAATTGTTAAAGAGCTTGATGGAAGATTACAAGAATCATAGAGATAAAGGACCAATGAATGCAGCAAGAGCTTTATTAGGGCTATATCGTGACTTCAATCCTCAAATGTTGAAGAAAAAAGATAGAGTAATGTTTTCCTTCTGATATTTAGGGCAAAGCCGCATCTATTAACCTTAAAAATCACACCGTAAAAGAATACGGACATGTTGCAGTTTATTCAGATGTAGCAGATGCGGAGGTAAGTGTTTTATAGTTGATTGTGTAGCTATTAGAAGAAAACAGTGACCTTGAAAGTGAATTTGATGAAGACGCTGATGATAAATTCATTGGAAAGTCCAAATCATCAAAGCGTAAAATGGTGGAAGAAGAGGAGGACTCTGATACAGCTCCAGAACTTGTTCCTATCGATGGTGCCGAAAATGGAGATGAATGGGAAGATGAAGAAGAGGATGATGATGTGGAATCTGAGTTGGACTGGGACAATGCAGTTGAAGTAGATGACAACGAAGTTGATGCTATATTAAACGAAGACGGCTCAGAAGATAGCCAATCGGAAGAAGTTGTTGAACCGCAGGAACCATCACCAAAGAAGATCAAACTTGGACTTGCATCACAAAAAATTTTCACTGATGAAGATTTTGCAATCATTCGTGAAAGAAGAGAGCAACGAGAGATAAATGATCTTGCTGGAGTTAGAAGAAGGAGAAATACTTTACAAGCGGATGATTCAGACGACGACCCGTAAGAATTCGATGTGGTATTAATTATAGTAACGTTGTTGATGCAAACAAAATCATGGCATTCACCAGAAAGAAAGATGATTATGAGGCGCGAATGAATTCTATTAAGGTATATTATTCAATCATGTTTGATATTTAGGAAGGAAGAATCGGACGTGAATATGGATCAAAGAGGGGTAAAGATGAACGATCTTCAACCACAAACAGAGTAATCGTTTTAGTTTTTAACATCCACAGGAGAAAGCAAAGAAAAATAAGCCAATGACCATGTTGGTCCACAAACGTTCGGTGAAAAGCAAAAAGAGTAGATCATTGATGGAGAAGCAAAAGGTTCTTCGTGCCCACATTACCAAACAGAAGAAGAAAGGGCATTAAATTAATAAACTCTGTTATTCTATCCAATCACGTCTAAACTGATTGATTATACAATTTTTCGTTGCAATTGATTGCAAAGTAGGATCATTTATGTTCCTTTCCATATTGGTTTGTTCAGTCAAACGAGGTAAAATGAGTTAATTTTTTTTAAACATGCTGGTTGATCAACAAATCGGTAAACAATTTTACGATGCGACAAATGACTTACTGGATATGAAAATCAATCAAGCAGATCCTTCCTTATACACAAATCAGTTTAATTTATTGTTGGAAAGTCCTAGGTGGACTGGGGAAAATGGTTTGAAGATATTAGCTGCCAAATGTATTCCTCAGTATCTTTCGTATTTCCCTACACTTCAAGAAAATGCCTTAGATACTCATTTGGTATACTCTCAAGTATTTATCCATAGGATTTTTGTGAAGATGATGATATTCAAGTTAGAGTAGAATCCATCAAGAATCTGGGATATTTTTCGAATATTAGCCCATTGTTTGCCTTAAGGATTGCAGATGTACTTGTTCAATTATTGCAGTCAGGTAAAATTGAAATTGGTCGGTAACGTATGTACTAGATATCACAGACGAGTATAATGTTGTTAAACAGTCTCTGTTACACTCATTTCAAAAGCATCCTAAAGGTGATATTTTATAGAAAGGATTAATAAGATAGATTCATCAGATGCAATGTTTTATCAAATCACAAATGGCCCTGCAAATGTTAGAGATGTAGCCTGTAAATTCATATCAAACGAATTGCTTACAAAACTATCACCAGCATTAAAATTGAAATACTTTTTGAGATTTTTAACCTCAATGAATCACTTTGAACCATCCGAAATCTGTTTTGAAACGATAATGGATTTATTACCTGTGGATCTACCTCTAGCCAACAACTCCGACAACTGTGAAATGCTGGAGATTTTGTGCCTAAAGAGATTGGAATCAATAGCTTCAGTATGTTCCTTCTAAATTTAATATTGATTTTCAGAACCCAGACGAATTTATCGCAAAGAAAGTCATTCAAATAGCCAAATGCAACATTCAATTATTTGATGTAAAAATTACTTATTCTAACAATTTCCAAGCTGGGTTACTCAAGTACTTCATTTATCAATATTCTCATTGAACACATATTGAAACAATCATCCTCAGTTTTAAATTCAAATGTTGCAAAAGAGGTTCACATATTTAGAGTATTAGCAGATTTATTACCCCATGCAAAATTTACTGAAAACGAATTGAAATCAATCATACTCTGGTTATCAAACGAATTAATTGTACTGAACATTTTTCTTAACTTTAGCAACTTGAAGATTCACTTATGAATCATGAAAAAATCCCAAATCGCAGTCTTTGTAAAATTGGTAAAATGATATGATTAACTTACAATAGAACCTATTCTGTATTGTATACTCTACTCCAGGATAAAAGTATGATTTGAACCAATTAAGTCTTGTAGGGATTAATTCATGATTGCACCAATACATCAGATTTGAAGAATATATTACAAAAAGTCTTTGTAGCATCACAAAATACGAGCGATTACCTCTATAAACATTTAAAAACCTTAAATCCCACCAGCCCTGATTATGTTAGACATGAAAGGTTACTTAGTAATGCCAAAATGACACATGAATATACCAAAGTAAACCGTTTAAGCTTACAGTTAGGAATTACTCAAAGAATCTAGATTTTCAAAGATTTTGAAGTCCCCTTCCTGGGCACAATCTCAAAGTACACCAATCGTTATAGTAGATCCAGTTATTGAACCTAAAGGAACCCCACCTATGACCAGTAAACCCACCAAAAAGAAGGCAAAACGACCACATTCAGCTCCTCAAGCAAAAACTAGTCCAATTATTGCTGTTACAAAACCCGTAGCAAAGCCGGTTGCAAAGAAGTCTAAAAAGGCATCCAAAATAACACCCAAAACTGCAACTGCCCAAACGGCACCAGTGGTAAACTAGTTAAATTAACATTTCTAGTCAGTTGAAATAAAAATAGACGAAAATTTACATAAAATCAAGCCATCAAGAAAGAAAACAAATCAGATTTCCCTTCAAGGATTGAAATCTGCTAAAATATTGCTTATACGTGAAAGATCTGAGTTTATTCCCAATCCAAACTCCTCATCTCGCTTGTCGGTAAAGCCTTTAGATAACGTACGTCCTCCTACCACCAGACAATAGCGATATTTATATTTCAGTACCATTTTTGGTTAATTAATTAATATATAAACATCAGAAAAATATCAATAAAGAACAATCCACACTTTATTTTTAACTCAAACTACCAAACAAATTGAACAGCGAAAGCCAATAGAGCAGTAACCCAACCAATTTGTGGAAGAGATTCGAATCCATCAGACTTTTTAGTAGCTCCTGCTGGTACAGAAACCTCTTTCTTATCGCCAAGTTGAAGGGCAATTGTTTTAGCTACTGAAGGGATGCCGTCCTTGTTCAGAACCCAGACGAACCAGTTTCCTGGGATAGCCAATGCTGGATTGTCAGGAATTCGAATATAAAGTGTCTTATCAGTTTGATATTCCACAATAAGTTCAACAAAACGAGGGTCTGTGCTGGTACTGTGTGTTACAGTGCATATTCTGGTAAATGTGACTCTCTCGGCTTTAGCAGTTGAATCAACATCTATAGCAATTAATGAACCATGGGTTGTAGTCAATGGTGCATTAGTGATGACAGGTCGATCTTTAGCTTCAACGGATTCCAAATATGGTGGAGTAAATCTTTCTAGTTTTGTGTTGAATGGTTGCGTACATGCTGCGTCTTTTTCTGGAAAGCAATTTGGTTTAATTTTTGGCCAGTAGTCATTATAATTATCCATTTCGGATCCCATTGTAACTACATGTCCAGTTTCGACCAAAACAGCACCAGAGTGATAAAGTCTCATTTGTTTTGCAGATGCGACTGCTTTCCATTTCGAACCAGTAGCAGCTTCAGGGTTATAAATTTCAGATTCAAAGACAGGATCGGAAGCGTATTGAACTTGTCCTTGGTTTCCTCCTGCTTGTCCAAAGCCAGCACCATTTGTTGCAAATATAGTACCATCTATAAAGTCAATTAAAATATGTCACAAACCTGGAAGAAGTACCGCATCAGGCATAACTCTGCTATACAACAAAGAGTCCGTGAATTTCCAAGTAGGATTGGACGAGCCAGGTTCAAAAGTCATACAAACGCTTGATGATCCGTTAGACTTTAGCTTACTGCCACCACAAAACAAAAGTTCGAATTTAAACTTATTCTTTTTTGTCATTGGAAGCGGTATGACAAACGGAGTATGTGGATAGATCCAAGGGGAATGGTCTTCTAGTTCAGGCATATCTGGTAAAAACGAAATCTTTTCAGTCTTTGTGTCCAAAATAATACTACGATTTGAAGCGTGAATAAAAACGCCTCCAGTAGGTAATTGGAAACTAGGTGCATATAAGTTGTGTGGAAATGCCCAAGATAGTAAATCCAACCGCTTTGGCCATGTACCTGATTTTGGTGGATAATATTCATACGTTGGGTTATCATCAGTAGGGGCAAGATGATCAAAATCAATGTTTTTCGTTTGACCACCAATAATAATGTTACTAAGTGGTTAGAAGTTTGCAGTAACTTACGTTCCGTCAGCCAATGTCACAACGGTTGGATACCAACGTTCTGAACTCATTGATTTCACATCGACCCAACTGCCTATACAATCACTACCCTTACCGATTGGACATGGATTAAAAATACGCACTCCTTTTCTACCATTATAGATCAAACCCGACCCAACATCCGGCATGGTTTGATTGTCACCACCAGCAACGAGAATTGACCCATTTGCCATTTGAGCATGTCCTGCACAGAATGGATTAGAGAGTACCGGAATGGGAGTGAACTTTGATGTCCATTTACCATCTGAATTGACTTTTGCAAGAAGGTCAATCTGCGTTGACAGCACACCATTTGTAAGAGGGTTAATAGGATACTACAAATAAGATGATATGAAATACAATAGATTCTCCATTCACAATAGGACCTAAATGTGGTCTTTCAAAACATAGCAATTGACTATTTGGGAGTAATGCAGTATGAATGCAAGTAACACCTGAGCTTCCAGCATCATCCCAATATCCAAGTCCTATAGCTAGCACTTGCCTAATACTAAGCAAATAAATACTCTTCATCTTCGTATTAAAATATAAAGATTCCAAATACGTGAATCAAGAGCCACATCGGAAATTAATCGACAGTCATTCTGAGTCATTGAATAGTTAATTGTTCTCATCTTTAGTAACTGTATAGATCCGTATTGGTATTGGTCTGTGATATTTGATCGAATGAATGTCTTTGTTAATGTCTTTGAATGAGTAACTGAAGTTTGACTATAAAAGAAAATCATGGAAAATCATACGTTAAAGTCTTTGACAGAATCCATTAGAGCTGAATTAGCAAGTAACTAGAGATGGGATTTCTTGTTGATATTCTTTAGGTCCAGTTGTTGATCTTCAAAGAATCCAAGAGAAAAACAAACTGGCAATAGATCACTACTCTACTGCTAATGATAAAATTCAATCATCGTTAATACAAGCTCACGAACTTCAATCTTTTTGTAAATTTATTGATATTCATAATTAATGTAGATAATCAAATTCAGCAATCAATCAATAAGATAGAAGGTTATGATACACAGTTAAATCATTTGGAAGCATTGGTAGACGAGTTGGAATTGTACGTCGTTGACATTCAAAAGTCTATTAGACCACAATGACATTCAAATTACCTTCCTTCTAGTTTCATTGCTTAATATACTCTATCACCTTGTAAGCTCATTGCTTAATATACTCTATCACTTTGTACCATTGTGCCATTTCAATAATGTAAAACTGTCTTCAGTTGACCGTAAAAATTAAAAAAAATTCGTAAATTCTTCACTTTTAAAAATGGTAAGTCAACAAATTATCAACAATCAACAATCAATACTTCCTCATCATCAACTATCAAAGTTAGTGATACCAAAGACATGAACTAATGTTGGATGGATGGATGGATAGATGTAATCATACATTTTCCACTTCTCAATTGAACATTGACTTACTGTTGTAGGGAGCCGCACCAAAAAAGAAATGGTCTAAAGGAAGAGTAAAGGACAAAGCTAACAACGCTGTTGTCTTTGACAAAACCACCTACGAAAGACTTTTCAAGGAAGTCCCAACTTACAAACTTGTGTCTCCTTCAATCTTGGTTGATCGTCTTCGAATCAACGGATCACTTGCTCGTGCTGCCATCAAAGAACTTGTAGCTCAAGGAATCATCCGTCCAGTCCTTCTCCATGGGTCTCAAACTATCTACACCCGTGCTACTAAGGTAAAGCTCAGTTGTAATTCTAATATCATAAGGCTGAAGATGAAGAAGTTGCTGAAGAATAAGTTTAGTGTAGTATCAAATACAATTTCTATCAATTTATTTTTTGACCTTTAATAATTTTCAGCGAGTTTGTTCATAGCGTATCGTGTACTTAAACAGTGCTATCTGACAGTATAATAAGGTTTTTGTCAAAATCAATATATTATAGATATTCCCATTAAACTTCAATTGTCATCGCCTCATTCAAGTCAGTATCCATTTCCATTTTACTGTCTTCCATGTCAGCTTCATCATCCATTTCAGCTTCATCCTCCACTTCAGGTTCATCAGGAAGGTTGGCTTCCTCTTCTGCCATTGCCTGTTCAGCAGCCGTTGGTAATGGAATAGCCTCGTCATTATCCCTAAAGTATTAACGAATGGACTCTTAACATACCAAGGTATTGGAAAACGAGTAACTCTTGGCTTTTCAGCCAATATATGTCTTTGAATCTTTTGTAAATCAGGTTGTTCAGGAGGATTTTCTCGTAATTGTTCATCAGAATAATCGTTATTTACATAGTACCCAACTCGAATAAACTCACGTTCTCGATATGAGCAACTAAGTAACATCACCTAGGTATTTTAAGAATTTTACATTTACTTACAGTTAAACCAACGAGATCAGATTGAGGTATCAAATCAATTTTAGGAGCAGGGGCCTATTGTAAATTATAAATCTAAAATATTCTATCATTACTTCAAGTACAAATTTTGAGAGTCCTACAGGGACAGGTCCAACCATTACAGATTCCAATACTTGATCATGTTCTGGACCTTCAGCACATCCAACATAAACTATCTTAAATTCCAAATCTAATTTAAAAAATCATTAATATATTGTTCAAATGAATAATACCTTGTTGAAGTTCAGCTAAAATTTCAAAGGTAATTTCAAATTGAAAAGAATCAAAAAATGTAGCAGGATTATTCAAGATCTAAGGTTTAAATGGATATCAGTTGTACCTGTATATCAAGTAAGTTAAAGAGTGACATGAAATAAATTGGTAAAAACGAGTAACCGAAATTTGGACAAATTCAATCTTTAATTATTTATTCATGAAATGGTTACGATTTGCAAGTATAAACAAAGGAAAGAAATGTTTATTTACTGATAGTTCATCCTAATAGATTGAAACCAGTCACGATGAATGATAGAGAAAAACGCGCGTATTTCTTGCTCTTACGAATGAGCAACAACAGTTGGGGAATAGAATTAAAATACACCAGTCCTTACTGGATAAACAGATCCAAAATGATAGTAATTCAAATATGTGAATCTTAAAAATATTAAAGGAAACTATTTTAAATACAACAGATAAGCGAGATTTTGAAAAACAGATGAATGAAATGATTATTCAAGATGTAACTATCAAAACTATCATCAAGAATCCTTTGAAGAATCAAACAGAGTTGTTGAAAAAGTCCAACGTTCTCATCTCTGGGTCCACTTTCGATCAATTCAAGTAATCTATAAACATATTAATCATTAGTCAACGAGAATTTGAACAATCATTATATACAATCAATCGTAACATGTTTAATTTGATTAGTAAACGTATCGAAAGAATGGCTTTGGAACTGAACATTCCCATTTTTAGAATCGTAATACTATTTTCGTGATTCTAATTTAAAGCGTTCTCCAAATGAAATATCGAAACTTGTTGAATTAACTGACGAATCAAATGAAAATGATAATACAACAATGTCAATAATGTGTGATATATTTCCATCCAAACTTTGGGATAATGATTATTTAAAAACATGTTTATATGATGATATGGATTTATTTGATGCTTTAAGAGCTATTCGTTGTAAACAGAATGATTTAGGACCAAGTCTTTGGTCTGCAATCTCTATACCCATTAAAACAGATACACTTTTAGATTTACGCAAGAAATATAAAGAATTATGTTCATATCAAGTCCAACATTTGGGATTACATAACATTGAAGATACCACGGAAGAGTATTCCAAATTTCATTCAGATTTGGGTGAGAATTTATTGGGAACTCAAGATTTACAAAAACTTGGTCAATATGCTAAAAGAGGGATATCTGATCATTTAAGACCCAAAATTTGGAATCTTTTACTTCAATCTGAAGTCATTGGTTGTTATCGATCCTATGTAATTCATCATGAATACAATACTAATTGATTATAGGTTCAAAAAACTATATCTAAATTATCAAAAATGATAAAGAAAATGGATTTGATTATTGATCGAATGATTCAAATTGATTCAAAACATGCTCAGAATGATGATGGATATTTTATCTTTGAGGATCTTATAAAGAAGATCATGATGTACTGGAGTCGAGATAATTGGATTACAAAAGCTTTGATGAAAATGAATCATGAATTATTAGCAAAAGGTATTTTTTTAAAGTAAACAATTGATTATAGATTTATACTCTGAACAAGGTTATAATGGTATATATCCATTTTGGGGCATTTCTTTATATGCGATGCCAGTATGCTACTTACACGAAGATCCAGGAGAAGCTTATATATTATTCCGAGAACTTTATGTCAGGTAAATACCCAAATTAACATCAGATATTTCTATAAATTACACACACCTTGTAATAAGAATGGTGGTATTCTCCAACTATGTATACAGTTTGAGAATCTTGTAAAAGAAACCAATTCAGAGTTATATTTTCATTTATCTCACACCATTGAAATTCAACCATTAGAAATAGCTTTTAAATGGATTCTATATGCATTTGTTGGCATTTTAGATTGCGAACAAGTTTTATTGATGTGGGATAGAATAATAGGGTATGATTGTTTAGGATTATTGTCAGTGACTGCAGCAGCATTACTTACTTATCGTAGCGACCTTTTATTCATGTGCAAGACTCCTAATCAAGTCATGGTAATGTATATATCTCACTCAGTTTAGAAATGTTTTGATGATTGTGGTATGATTAAATGGGTACCACTTGTACAAAAATTCTTAAAGGAATAAGCTATTTATGATTACAATACCCAACATAAAAATATGTAGCAAGAGTTATGAAAAATAAACTAAATGTACACCATTTAAGCTTACATACAATTAAACTGTACAATGACTTATAATATGAGATGTTTATTCTTCTTTTTTATCAGCTTTGGATTCAGATTTAATTTCTTTCTCTGCTGCTTTAAGAATAGAAAAAACTTCCGTCACCTTGTTTTTGAGGTTAGGAACCTAGAGTTAAATCAAGTTCAAATACGTACCTTATCCTTATATTCTTGTGCAATGTAGATACCAACTACCACTCCTACTAAAAATTTCATCATTTTGAAGATTGTTTATCAAGGAACAAAAAATCTGTTTCACTGATTGTGGACCAACAGCCGCATACTGCACGCTCAAAGGAGTAATGCTCGAAGAAAAAAAAAATAAGCGATGCTTGGTTGATTGTAACAATTAAATAGCAAGGAAATATCAATTATGCATAATTTATTCGGGATTGCTTATCGGTACATTTCTTCCAATACTTCCACTGCTTCTTTATCCACTATCAAATAATCATACTCTAGTAAACTTTTGACTGCCACATGTCTTGCAGGGGTAATCAGTACTGGCTTCTCTCCTGCTGGGATCCGAACACTAGGAATCCTTTTTACAAATGTATCTGCTGTACGAACTAATGCCAAACTGGCTTCATGTGCACCATACATAAGATAAACCTTCTTTCCTTCTAATCCAAGACCTTTCAAATATTTTTTCAGAGTAGGTTTTGATACTTCGGTCATTAACAGTCTATCAACCAAAATCAACTGATTTTGTTGGAATTTTGTAGATAACGCAGATCTTATACCTGATTCATACACATTTCGCTGTATGTCAGTCATTTTTCGATGTGGTCTTGGACCATGTGAATTATATCCTTTTTGAATGAGTCTAAAATCTGCCTACCTCCTTTGAAGTGTGGTGCACGGAGAGTACCAACACGAGCTTTACCTCGTCCTTTTTGTGGGAATGGTTTCTGTGCTAATGATGTTACAATTATAATTTTTTACATGATCCACGAACTTGTCCAAGAGTCTTTGTTGATTCAGTTCCAGCTTCAGCCCAAGATTGTTCATATTTCAAACATCTGGCCATTATATCTTCTCTAATTGAAGTTCCAAAAACTTCCTTATCTAATTCAACCAATCCAATTGATTTTCCAGATTGAAAAGAATTAATCCAACTCTGAACCGTGGGATTCTTCCATCGAATATCTAGTATTAAAAACCAAAAGCTACAAACTAAGCAAATCATCAAACTTTGATAGTTCATTATAAGCTGTTTTTTCGATATGAACGATTGGAGTTTGGTTACTAAAGATAGCATTTGTTCCAGTTGGCATGACTGATTCTTGCAGATACCCAGGTAATTTTGGAATTGGTTTTGATGCCTTTGTCTCAATCAAAGTGGTGAATCTTCTTATTGTTTTTAACATCTTCAAATTTCAATTGAACTTGACTTTTCAAAACAGAAAAAAAAATTGAGCAGGTACAAAACCTAACCAATTCACCTTCAAATGAATTGATCGAACGTAATAAATGAGTTGTCATAGAAATTCTATTTATATTTCATCAGTTAAATACACAGTTCTCATGTATTACTATTATTCACCAAGTTATTCATACTGGCTGCTGCTGCTGCTGCTGCCGCTGCTGCTGCTCTAACTGCAAATCGCTTCTTTACCCGTGGTGCTCGTGGTATTGGCTGATAACATCCTAAAATAAGGTTGTTTGAGATTACCAAGATACGATGAATAACTACTAGTTCGTTCATGCTTTACTGGACCATCATTATAAACCAAGTCAAATCCACCAACCTTTTGTCTCAATTTGGATTTGTCTCCCGAATGTCTACTTGTTAGTATAACTAATACCACTACTTCTTTTCTAAATCAACCACATTAAATGCATCATTGATCATGGCATACTTCAAGTCATAATCAAACTGTGTCTCTGCACTAAGTGAAGGTGATGCATTGACTTCCAATAACCACGGTTTCAAATTATCATCAATCAGAATGTCATATCCATACCTTTACATGTTAAAACAAATCAAATACAATTCAAAACAATGTTTGTCATTGATCATAACCTTTTGGACACTCATCAGACTTCTGACAACCAATGCTTCCATTTCTGTGAATAATTCATCAACCTTTTGAGATCCATGTTTTGTTACCAAAAAAGTTTTAAGGTTTCTCAAAAGCCATTTACAACCTTTATCCCCATCATAGTTTGGTGAATGTTTCTGAATTGCAACGTTGGTGGCATGAATGTACAGATTAGAAATATCCTTCACGTTCATTGAAAATTGAGAATTAGAAAATCTACAGAATCCATTGCGATGAATATAAACAACTAATGGATAGTAGGATGTGACCAACACGTATGTTCGAATATCAAACTTTTTACCTATTGAATAAGTCCATATTATCATACCTCCAATTAAGTAAGGATTTTCAATATATCTCTGAACAATGTATGCTTCTGGAGTACTTTCATCATCATTTTTTCCTTTCAAACGTGGATCCTTTTTCCATCCTGATATCTGACTCAATTTGTTGATTAGAAAAATTCCTTTTCCTTGAGCTTTCCCAACAGGTTTCATGATCCAAATACCACCTGGTGTTCGTTTGAATTCTTCTTGAAAGAGTGCATGTTCTTGAGGCAACACGTAAGATGTTGTAATGAATTCAAATTTTTGTGATTCTTGTTTACCATACTCTTTTTCAACCGTTTTAATCATTCTCTTTACATTTTTAACCAATAAATCTTTTCGAGTCAATTCATAGTGATTTCGGAAATGATTGATTCGTTGTTGTTCTTGTAGATAGACGTGATCAAACGTTTCATGAATCCAATGAACATCAGCCCCTATTTGAATTGTTATTGAATTATGGAATTACAAAAAAAATCCCAATCTAAATCACTATCAGTCTCCTTCCAACCACGGTCTCTCATACAATCCCATACGGTATTTCTTAACCCAGTTTTGAATCTTATAGTTTGATTTAATACTGGTGTCACTGATGCTGCTATAGTTGGTGTAGACAATGTTGTAGAACTAATTTTAATCAATTTACTTTATACCTAGGTTCTGGTTTGTCTCCTGATAAGCTTATTGAAGAAAGTGATAAAGATGACATTTGAAATGATTCATGAGTCTCTTCACCTTTTCCCATCGCTCTTTTCAAATTGAAAACGCGCGTCAAATAGAAAACGTATAAATTATACTTCAGTCATTGACCATTTATTGTAAATTTTAGAACAGTAGAAAATTGAGTAGTTAGAATATCAATTCAAATTCACACAACTGATTTTAATCAGTACTGCTCAGGCTTTAAGCCTGATTCCAGCAATATATTGTCTACATCATGTTTTGTCTTATTTTTAATGGAGTTAATACGACACTCTTCAAATAGACACATTCTTGTTGATAATCTATCGTTCATTTCCTGTATCTTTTGTTCATACTCCTTTTTCATTCGTATATTTTCTACTATAAGAACGTATTTAATGTAAATACCTTCGGAATTTCTTTTTAATTTCTTTTCTCTGTTAATTCTATTCAAAATGCTTGAATTACTATCGATTTTTAATCGGATCTTTTTGGATAGTTCCTGTTAAAATCAGAGATTATAAAGTGAACCTTGCGCCTTTCTTCTGCTATTCTTTGCTCTTCTTCACAAATTTGATGAATCAATTCATCCGCTTCCTGTTTAATTTTACGATGTTCCACTTTCAGTTTAAAAGATAATGTAGACTTTGGTTCTATGGCTTGTTTATGAATCTCATAGTTTGCTTTGGTAGACTTCACCTGCCTTGTTATCTCTACTGCTTCTTTTTGAACACTCTTTTGACTTTGGGCAGTATGATTTTTTGTCAATCCTTCGAATGGTTGGAAACTAAATTGAGTGTCAACATCAACTACATTGTTGGGGACCATTTACTCTTTTTTTCGTCAATATTCCTAGTCATCTTCTCATGCAGTCTTTGAAAATTTGGAGGACTTTTGGATATCTTTGGTTTAAACGTATGATGTTCAGTTAAACCCGATTGCTTCTGAGATTCTATGTACATTTATGCAAATTTTTATGATACCTAACAATTTCTTTCTCCTTTGATCCTCTGTTTCTAGTAATTTTTCAATTCGTTTGAATCCTTGTGCTATTTTTGACTTTTTATTTGTTTGTTCTAATGCCTCCAACAAGATAGGGTTTATATTTCCTTCTTCTGAATTGTTCTCTTTATTTTTCAAGTTTGTAGTTGTCTTTTGGGATTTAGATTCCTTTAGAATTTTATTGGCGATTGCTTTTTGTCGAATGTCAGATGCTTTAGTGCGTTGATTGCCGATTATTGCATCATACCTATATATTAATGACTATTTGGGAATAGTTACTTTGGTATAATGGAGGATGCTGGGATTGGAGTAGCATGAAATTTTGTGTTCAAACACTCTCTAATTTCTTTTTCTTTCTCTTGTAAATCCTTTTCCAACCTCTGCTTTGAGATGGTCTTTTTATTTTCATCTACTACTTAGTGATCTAAAAAAACACGAAGATATCATTAAAAGCAGTGATAATAAGCAAGTTTTACCTCTCGGAATTCTAAAGACTGGTTTTTTCTTTTGCTTGTTTAGTAACTAGAACAATTTGTTAATGATTTTAGTTACATAATGATTAAACAGATTTGCTTTCTTTGCTTTAGGTTGATGAGCAAGCCAAGGATAGTGAGTTTTAATCACCTCAGGATCAAGTGGTTTAAGATCCTCTTCAACCATCAAATCTTTCAATTCTTCAAAGAATTCATTACATATATTGCTATCTTCCAATTGATACGTATGTGCTTCTAAATTTCTCAATTGTTTCCATAGTCTTTGCATATCATTCAAATCTGTCATTGGTTTTTGCATTTTTGAATCAAATCCAAACATTTCTGAGCAACCTGTCCATCCATAAGTTCTTGGAGCCAATTGCCTTGTCTGTCTCTGCAAATCTTGTTCAACATTTTTCGTCAATTCCATTTTTTGTTCTAATAAAGCATCTCTATATTGTTCCAACAATAAAGCTTCCGAATAAGGCTGTAAAGTACCAGTCTCTAATGCCTGAGTTAAAAGGGTATTCAATTGGTTTCGCGTAGACTCCAACTCATTTGTATTCTCATTCGTGGATGTTTGAATTGTCTCATTCTGATTCTTTACACCAGAATAGCTTCTTCCCAATAACTCTAATTTCATTAATATTAAATAGTTAAATGTGAATGATGTCACCATTCGCGTCCTGTTCAAATCCGAACCTAAACCATCATCTAACAGTATCTATTTTAAATTCTTTTCATTTAAATTCCGTTCATTGCCATGTTTTTACGCTGTTGCGTGATGCTATGAATTTTATTTTTCAAAGATTCAATGCAGAAGGTGGATGCTGACAATCTCTTTAAAAAACACAGTTTACATGAACTTAAAGACATGCTAGTCAAGATCAAGTAGATATCATTGATGATTGATAATTAGAGCGGATGCTGATCGTAAGAAGCATGATTTAAGAAGTATGGTTGGGTATTGAATTTTAAATCACTGACATTATAAAGTGATAGTTATCGGGATGTTATAGATGCTGCTGATGCTATTGGAAACATGAAGTCATCTACTGAACTGTTATTGACCACTTTAAAAGAAACAGATGAATTATGTAAAATGCCAAAGGAATCCCAAGTCGAATTGATCAACGATAACTTGTCTGGAAAGAGTTAATGAACAAGGTTTCTTAACCTTGATTAGGTGCATTATATCCCATCGCAGCACAAATTAGACTGCTAGTAATTACTCCAGAACAGGTTTGTTATAGAACACACATTCATTCACATGTAGATTTGGAATGCACTAGAATCTGGAAATTATCTTAATGCGGGCAGAATATTTCTGATAGCAAGGCTGGTATTCGCCAACCTTCAGTCACCAGAAAATCCACAATCCTCCTACTTAAAATCAAACTTCCCTGTAATTAAACGACAATGGGAAGTTGTGGGAACATTAAAATCTCAAATTGTTGATAAAGTAACGATGGCGATTCAATCAGCGACTATATCAAAGAGGGTAGCTGTTTCATTCATACTAATGTTTAAGGAGCTTCTTGAAGGATTAAGTACGATAGGAATTTTGGAGAACATTTCAGTGGATAACATATTCAGAGTATTTCTAGCTCAAAGACAGCGTGCGATGATTGATAGACTAGCTGTTGGAGTCTCAAAAGATAAATATGTTGGTATTCTCTCACAAATCGTCATTTTGCTTCATACCACATTTTTAGAAATCATTGATTTATTTTTTCCAACCAACAACACATCACGTTTCGTTGAATATTTACCATCAATTGTCGGCATTGACAACATTAAAGCATCATCCTTCGTGCAACTGTATTCTGAAAATTCTAATATGAATCTATTGGTCAGATATTTACCAATTGCTGCCAAGCAATTCACCCCAAAGTTGAATGGTGTGGCAGTGCTCGATAAAGCCAAATTGATTGAATTTACTTCCACTTGGATGACAGAAAGTAAACCTCTTTTGAATTCGCATATTCTGAAACTGCTAACTCACATTGATTCTGCAAATCAATTGTGTCAAATCGCAAAAGAATTATATCGGTTTATTGAAAAACTTAATCTACAAGTTAGTGACCGCATGTCATTAATCGAAGTAATATGACTAACTAACAAGTAGTCTTCCGAAGCATTGTTTGGTAAACGTTTCGGCATATGGAATGATATTTTTCATCAGTCTTTTCTACAACAAACAAAAAATATCATATCAGATTCCATGACCAAACTATTTCTGGAATCCAATCAAGTTTTGAATAATTACTTGGGAGAATCAAATTCATTAGGTATATTTTTACAATTTAATATTATTCTAGAAAGCGATGTAGCTGGATATGTTTGGAGAGAAAAGTACAATCAAGGAAACAATAATTTAGAAACCTTAAGCAGAATGAATACTCCAGCAATTGTATTATTCGGGAGAAAAATGGAAGGCTCTGCAGTTCAACTTCATAATGACCTCGTTCATATTATTCAGTTTTACAACAGTATGCCCAACGAAGAGCAAAATCGTTTGAGGTTTTTTCTTCGATCGATAGTAACTTATGTTTTAGTGACCTTCAATGTATATTCAAATGCATCGAATCAGCACTTTTCAAATCATTGAACGATTATAAAAATGTTTTACAATCTGTGTTGAAAACCTTGAAATTCGATAATGATGCAAACAAGGATACAGAAGGTACTAATTATCATAAACTTTAATTCTAGCCATTAAAATAGATCAAAGTATTCTTGTCGGTAGAATTTCTCGATCTATATCTACCTATTTTGATCGTCTAGACTCGATATTTAAGAAAAAATCCTTAGTCTCTGGTTCAATTCAACCAATATCAAATGTTTCAGAAATTTTTCATCGACCACCCAAAGAAACTGGAAAGCATGAAATTGAAGTAGCTTATGATAACTTGTACCTTGAAGCTCATGAAACGTGGTTTGGACTCCTTTCAGAAAAGTTTGGTGATCAATTAAAGAATCAACTGCATGGTATTGATTGGCGTTCAAAAACAAATTTTGAACAAATGTGGGAAGGTAAGCTATTCAGTATAGAATATTAATGTTGTAAGAAAATAAGGAATTGCAAATCTCACTACCCAATCATGTATCAGTATTTATTACAAACAGTTTATTTGATTTATGTAAAGAGATTAATCGAATCGAGGGTTTCACAATGGATCAGGTATTTTAGAGTCTTTTAACAAAAGCAATGTATATCAAGATTTTTAAAGATCCTCTATCCAAAAGTCCTTGATCAATTTTTGGAATTTGTTTCCCATACTTCAGATATATCTGAAACCGGATATTTACAAATATTATTTGATTTTAAATACTGTACCCGTGCTATTGGATTATTGGAATCGCAAGATGAATCTACGAAATCTCGTATCAAAACGTTGGAGGAAGATATCATCACCAAGGTAATATTGAAATTTATTTTTGATTATCAGATGACAAGCTTTGATTTTACTACCATTGATCCACATTTGGAAAAGAATATTATAAGATGCTACAGTCGATCCTCTACATTATTTAATTCACTATATCTATTAAATAGTAAACCTCAAGATGGTAGGAAACGTCAATCTACAATGTTGAACGAACAGCATCTAATGTTGGTTTTGGCACCCACGGTGAATCGATTAAATCTGATTCCTGTGCCCAATCAATATTCTGGTAAATCAACTACAAATAATGGAAATACTAAACGAGTGACTCGTAAACTAAAATCCAAACCACATGTGAATTTGAATTTTAAACAAAAGGCGACACCCATTGAAAAGAATTTAAAGAGTCCAACAAACACAGAAAATCAAGGCAATGCAACTGGTGGTAGAGTCATGGGGATTATGAATGCAGTTTCTGGATTGGCTACTCCATCAACGGATATACTTGCTAACGCTACCAGCTTTTTATCTTCTTGGTCTTCAAAGAAATGATTTATATTCATCATTACATAAAATATAATTATAAAAGTTTATGATCTATTTGAATTAAGTTGATATCAACAAAAGATTTGTACAAGAAGGATTTTATTAACCAGTTGCATTGATATCATTGTTAAATTTGAGGGTAATATTCCACCGATGTAATAAAGCTGCAACCAATCCAACTACATACAAATAGACAATCAAAATCGCAAAAGCTTGTAAATGATTGAAATTCAAAGTATTTACTGTTAAATTAATCAAACCTGTCAAGATATTTGCAAATAGAAATATAGCAAGTTGATTTTGATTTATACTGGTTAAGATGATGGGTACATTTGGAACACTAAAACAATCATCAATTAAAAAGAGGGAAAGAAGCATGGTGGAACATAAAGCAGATACCCAAATGACAAATGGAAAGTTAGCCTAATGAATTGTTTATCAAATTATAAATTACCATTCGTCTTGACACTTCAAGTTGTAATGCAAATGTTAGACAGAAATACATTGCAGATAAGAAAATGGTATATCTGAGTAAAGTGATGATTCTATTATTACGTAATTCCAACATTGTCTTTTTTTGATGATGGGTCATTAACTTTGAACCTAAATCAAATGCAATCAAGTAAATTGAATAAAATCCTATCAATTAGTGACTTTCTAAAATGATACCAATCAAGCTAAATAAACCTTCTCTATTCTGTGACAAAAAGTCAATTCTTGGAGTATTTAGAATATAATCTTCCAATCCCTTAAACTTCAAACAGTATTGATAAACTGATTCGTTAACAAAAAAAGGTAATTTACTAGCAGATGAGAGTAAAGCAATTAAAAATGAATTTAAAGGCAATATGAATTTTTGAATCAATACCAATATAGGTATAATGGCCAATGTTACAAAAAAATTCCAATGAACTCCATATTCACTAACATGCTCTTGATAATCTAACACTTTGACTGATATCATTCTTCCAAAACCCAGCAAGATACAAGGAAATATAATTCGTAACGTTTTCATCAAATAATCCCAATTCACCTTATCATTTGATAATCTTAATCCAGAAACCAACCCAGAAGAGAAAATAAACATACCAACTCCAACATCCATCTACCATCAATATAAATATCATTACCAATGAAGTTCCAAAAGTTTCTGTTTTTGCAAATCGACGTGGAAATACATGAAAATCAACTGCTAAAATGGCTGCAATAGTGATTAATTGTAAATAACCTCTAAAAGCTACTATGTATGGTAAATGACGATGACTAGATTTTAAACGAGGATGTGAAGATTTGGAAACAGTTGACATGATAATGATTGAAATCTGTAGAATCAAGATATATTTCGTGAATTGGGTAAATGTGATTGATACTAGAAATGGAAATACTAAAGTGAGGAATTCTAGTGTGAATCGAAGAATCCAAGATAATTGTAATTGTTTGGTTAGAAGTAAATTGTTTATCCAATAGGAGAGTAAGACTACTAGTAATATCCGATGAACTTCCCAAATGCTTGATCCTGAGTGACCTGTTACATGCAGTTCTTTCTGTTGTTTGATGGTCAAATTTGTCATTTAAAAAAACTAAAAATTACACGTCAACGTTCTCCAGTCAAAAGATTGCTACTCATACATATACAGATGAATGTGTTTGTGAGTCTAAACGACGCGATGATACTCCTATCGATTATTCAACTGACACTTCACTGGTGACTTTGGGAAAAAACTTTTTCAATCTGATTGAGGATGCTACAGACCAAAGTATTAGTACCTCCATTGAACTT
Organism: Globomyces pollinis-pini; assembly: GCA_025399215.1. NCBI lineage: Eukaryota > Fungi > Chytridiomycota > Chytridiomycetes > Rhizophydiales > Globomycetaceae > Globomyces > Globomyces pollinis-pini. The sequence continues at coordinate 15,914 of MU621134.1, read as the reverse complement.
TGATATGGTAGCACCAGGAGTCTATCGATCAGGATATCCAAACAAGAAAAAGTATTAAGATAGCACTAATCCTAGTTTTGAATTCTTAAAAAAATTGAATCTAACATCTATTGTAATCACAATTCACTGATTCTATAGATGTATATATGCGAAGATGATTATTCACAAGAGAACCTAGATTACCTGAATTTAAATGGAATAAAAATCCATCATATCAAAATATCAGGTAATAAGGAACCATTTGTAGAAATTGATCAAAATCAAATCGCACAAGCACTGGTGACAGTATTGGATGAAAGGAACCTTCCAAGTAACCATCCCATTCTAACCAATAGTTTTGATCCATTGTAACAAAGGGAAACATCGAGTAGGATGTTTGATTGGATGTTTACGGAAATTACAACGATGGTCAATGGCCAGTATATTTGATGAGTATCGTCGATTTTCTGGTAATAAGCTACGAATAGCAGATCAAGAAGTATTTTTTCTCATGTATGATACTAATCACCTATTAGTTTATTGAAATATTTAATGCTCAAGTTTGCTTTGATTCCCATTTCGTACCAAAATGGTTATAGTATACACTTTTTTGGAACATGAAACATGTTTAATTGGTAAAATAAAGTACCAGATATGATTTAGATATAGAAATAATATGAATACTTTATCATAAAGCAACTAGAAAAGAGAGAATGCTTATAAAAGTATGGCAATTTAGTTTATAACGAATCCTTTTATTTCCAGTTTAAGGAATGTATTACCAATTAATCTATTCAAAATCATCACAATAACCAAACCCCATCTCCTCCGATTCTAGTCCACCATTCGCCGAACCTTCGTTGGCAACCGAATCAGCATTAGCAAAGAAATCAAGGGTACTTGACAGATTCAAATCCGGTTTATAAATATTGAATTCAATATCCTTACTAGTTTCAATCTCTTTTGTAATGAAAGGTTCGATCTGAGTTGGTTGTGATATTTTAGTTTCATTCATGACATCTTTATCTTCCATAATTAATTTAGATGTAGTATCCATATCTAGTTGATGATCATACAATTTTGAAGTTGAATCCATATCGGGTTGATTATCATGACGTGGTTTTGAAATTGAATCTATATCGAGTTTATCATAAAGCGATTTTGAGTTAACATCGAATTCAAAATCATTAGATGATTTTGAATTCATTTGCTCTTGATCAATAGTTTTCAAATCATCATCAACACGATCATCAAATATAGAATGAACATCAAGTGAAAGGTTCTTATCAAGTTCCATTTGATCAGATTTCATTATTTCATCATCCAACTTCAAATCATGGATCTTATCTCGTACCAAATCTAATCCATTTGAGTCCAGTCTGGTTTCAATACCTTCATACCCAGTGTCAATGACATCATTCGGATTGATATGTGGTTTACAGTTTGAAGGAATGGCAATAGATTTCAAATTTGGTTTATGAATAGTTGATTTCACATTCAAATGATTGGATTGATCAACTAAAGTTTCCAAACGATTCGATCCAACATTACAATCATCGACTGCAGAATTCAATTCATCAATTGTTGAATTGATATCCACAGATTCAATAGGTCGATTCAATATCTTGTTCCCAACATGTCGTTTCAATGAAACGGCAAATGAATTGGGAATGGTAGAATGTCGAGTCGTCATACGAAGTAAATCCAATTCAGTAGTTAATCGATGTATTTCACGATCACGATCCTATTGTTATCAATATAAATTACTTACATTCAACAATACCATGACAGTTTCCAATTCTAATGACTTTGCATCCAATTCTTGAGTCAATTTCAATACTTTTGATTTCCAACCTGATAATTCTCGTGATTTGGTACTTGTCGCAGTTTTCAATTGTGTTTGTAAATCCTAACGTTAACTATTTTTTAGATTATTTTACGGTGATGGTATCGTTAAGGGTTTGAATTGTTGTTCGATGAAGTTGATCCATATCCATCAATTGTACTAAATCAAATTGAGAGCTGTTTTTCATTTTAGTTTTCAAATTATTATATTTCGTTGTTAATTTATAATATTCATCTTGTTGTTGAATGGATAATTTTTCTAATACTTGAACTTTATCAATATTCTTTTGTTTTTCAGTCTAAATGGTGATCAGATAGGTTACAAATTACTCGTTGTACACGTAATTCTTCAGTCATGGATTTAAAAAGTTTGGGATATTCACCTTGTTCCTTATTCATCATCTGTAACCCTTTATCTTGTCGACTATTAATCTAACATTATCATCCATCAAACAATTACAATTTTCAAAGTTTTAATTTGTTGTAATAAATTATTGATTTGAAGTTTTTGATCATCATTGATACTAACAAGTCTAGTGATTTCTTCAAATGATGCTGTAGATTGGTTCAATTCAAATAGTTTTGGTTTTCGTTTTTTAAGTTTAGGTTTCGTAAAAGATTGTTGAGTAAATGAATGTTGTCGTGTTGGAGGATTATCAATTTTCTTTTTAGCTTTTAATTCAATTTTGATTGGTAATTTTGATGTATCGGATTTGAAGGTTTCGATAGGTTCCATTACAAAGGTTTCATCTACAATGGTGTTCAGATTGCTATGATGGTTTTCCATTTGTTTTGAAACGCGCTAATTTGTTTCAAACTCTTATTTTTTTTGATCTGCTATTTTTGGTCGATACCATCAGCCAAATATAAAAGAGATGGTTTCATGTCGTTTGAATGACATAGGAGGCAGTGATACGTTTCAAGTGGATGAAGATTTAGGAAATGGTTATTCATAGGATTACTGCTTTTACGTTTCAAGTAAATTACCAAAGTAAATGTTTTAGAGTTTTTAGTATTTTTGGGGGTTTTAACACTAATAATTTATTGAACAAGAAATATCCCAGTCTAAAGTTGGGTTGAAAAAAAATGTCTATTGAGAGTGTCCCCAATTCATATCCCACTGATTGAGAAGTGGATTGGTTTGCTGAGTTGGCAAAGACGGCGAATTATTAGCTGAATTATTGGGCGATATAGTGTTGGACATTGGGGACGGAAATGGGGTGGTTTTGGAACTACCTTGTATATTGGAAAGTTGTAGATTATGTGTTGGCCTATACAAATATTTTTGAGGTTGAAGGTCCGGTCGATTGGGTATCGAATATCTTGAGTTGGATTGAGTTTGTGAGGTGGAATTAAAAATTCTGGTAATGTCAGGACTTGGTTCAGGGGAAGGTGCGCCGAAATTAAAAGAATTGTTGACTACAAGTTAGAATGATTGGAATATGTACCTGATGGAACAAAGAAACTTTGAATAGGGGTGACATTGTAATTAAGAGGAGGTGTCATTGGGTTTCTAAAGTTGTTGGTGTTCTGATTGAGATTCATGTTGAAAGATTGTGTAATATTGTTGAACGTGGTATTTTGATTGAGTGTAATGGATTGTTGGACGATGTTTGGATTTTGTTGAGTTTGAGAATGACCATGAAAAAGTTGTGTGTTTGGAGGCAAAGTATGAACTTGAATGGATGAAGGGACAAATTGAAAGTTTTGGGGGCGAGTAGTATCTAAGAGAAATATTAGAGGGTAAAGTAGCATACTTAAAGGTGATGGGATGTTTTCGACAGGAGATAGAGAAACAGGAAAATGCGAAGCAGTGTTTGGCCGAAGGGGAATCGAGAGGGATGCCACTTGAGGTTGCTGAGAATTACTTATATAATGAGTGGAGAGGTTAGGTTGAGAGTTGTTTAAAGTAGTTTGAGATTGTATCTCTTGAGACATTGATGGAGAGTTCAAAGTATTTTGAGATAGTTTAGAAGGTGAACTCAAGTTTGATTTAACCTTTGGAGATGATAAATTGGAATTGAGTTTTGGGGAGTTCAAGACGGAAACAGTACTGGAAGGAGACATGTGGGACAATGAATGGTTTATAGGGATATTTGATTCAGTAGGAGATTTTAGATTCGTATCAAGTATAATTGGGTAGTTGAATTCTGATTTTACAGGACTGATAGTAGAGTTTGAAGGGAGAAGGGCAGAATCCATTAAAGGGGTATTGGTAACAGGAGAGTTTACATTTGATACATCCAATGAGGACAAGTTATCGGAGGGAGAAACAGAAGGAGAGTGATTTGAATCAGTTGAGTGAATATTCGTGATGATATGAGGAATAGAGGAAGAATTCCTTTTATGTTTAATTCTTTTATTTTGGAACCAGATCTGAATTTGCCTACCATGATTAGAATTACAATGTTATTATTACCTAGGAGTTTTATTTAATTCTAAACCTAGTTGTTCTCTTTGAGCACGATTTGGTCTATCGACACCTTGTAGATATAATTTGAGTAATGTAGCAGTAGCTTCAGGGGAATAACGACCTTTTTTAGAAGGTATATTCATGATACGATAAAACAAGAGAGAAAACTGAGTGTTTATAAAGCCACCAGGGACCGTGTGATGAGTTGACTTGAATGTGATTTGTGACCAAGAAAAAAGGCTTGAAAAGGAGTAGTGAAGTTGAAACAGATGGACATAATTCAAAGTAACGTAATTCATATCTTTGTTTATAAAAGTTATTTACTAATGAGTGTATTTTATTATAAACTAGTGGAATTCTGGTTGTATGGTTAAAAGGGTAAATTACCAACTGACCAAAATTCAATTGGACTCTTTGTAACCGCCTTATTTGAAACTTTTCATCTTTTTTAGTATTCAATCACTTTGTTATACTTACATCTTATCCATACCATCTTACTATTGTATAGTTCTATTTACGATCTTATTATATATAAATGTGTTGTTGATGACTCTAACTCCCAATTTCTTGGTGCCACTTTAACGTGTCCTCTTTCCGTTTCAACAGACTATTACCATCGATCTTGTCATATTATTCTATCATCACCATCTTGTAGGTCATTCTTTTGTCCATTCCTTTAGAGCCATGATGTCATCTTGTTTTGGTCGACTGTTACATCCTGTTTCAACAAAGAATGCCAGAGACAACCCATACTTGCTACTTTATCCGCTTACATTTATATGATCATTTAAACTTAATAAGTGTCTTATCTTGTTTATCAACTGTATTGAACTCTTTTCAACTATATTGTACTCTTTTCAACTGTATTGGACTCTGTCCAACCTTTCACTAACGGTCCTCTTTACCAACATGATTAATTTATATATAATTTTGTCTTTAGTATATATTAAATTATATTTTTCAAGATGATATCTAGAATTTATCCACTCCGGTCCATCACACTGCCCATTAGTAACACACTGCCCAAAACACTAGAGCCTATAAACTTTGAGTTTATAAATTTGACTGAATTTCCATCAAACCAAACAACCTCCATAATAACTAAACAACCATCTGTGTCACCATCTGTTTTTCAAATGTTCACATCCTCCTAAAACAGATTTTACGAATTAAAAAAAACGGACTGGTTACACTGCCTGTCTAGGCCAAACTTGTTTTTTTTTAATTCGCTTTTTTTTTCTATTCAATCCTCCATGCTGTCTTTAATATAATTTTATTTCTTCTTTGTTTCACTAGATTCATGTCTAAAGTTATCAATCTTGTGTATCTTATAGATCATTAGTATACTACTTACAAATTAACCGACATCAATTGTCAACAATAACTTTTAACCGATATAACCGACTTGCACAAATCCTATGTCAGTGACCATCAATCCTATGTCAGTGACCATCAATGAAACCAACTCCTGATAACATACTATCGGTCTTGCTGACAATCAAACTCTTATGAACATCATCCATTAAAGAATACTAGGACGGCTTCTTTGTTTATTACCATTAAACGAAAACGTCTCGTTGATGGATGTCATGAACAAGAACCAATCTCTACAACGAACGAAAACAATCCGTTGATAGAATTTCGTTTATTCAGCGAACATGAACAAATTCGTTGATAGAATTTAGGTCACTCAGCGAACATGAAATATTTCGTTGATTGAATTCAGGTATTCAGTGAACAAGGACAAAATCGTTGATTAATTTTAGGTAGTGCACAAAAACGAATTCGTTAATCTGTTTGTCCAGAGAACGTCAACCAATGGATTGATCGAAATTATCAATGAACTGAACCATACAAACCTGTTTTATACATCTCAAACATCGTTGGTGCGAATTTCCATTGTGCACAACAGTCATTGGATTACATGAACGCGAAAATCTTCAATGTGATTATTTATCAGCTATTCACTTACGTTCTCCATCAAATCCCTAAAAACATATTGGTTTTAGTGTAACCGTATTCAATCTCTGGGGTTTTGAATCATAGGGAATCGATTGGATCTGTCAGGAAGTTGATTGCTCTTAACTGTGTTCTCAAACCTTCAAGGTATTCAACAAGCACATTTTTCAGGACTTGGTAATCAAAAATGAGTCCTTCTCTATTAGTAGCCACACATAAACGATCTAATACTAATAGTTACAGTCAAATACTATTGAAGATATTGTTGTAAATTCTGGTGATGGTGTATCAAGCATATTGGAGAAACGAATTTATATTGTATCTAATCTGGAATGGATTTGGTATTTTGTTTCCAGGGCCATTGTTCAAGAAGAGAATGGTTCTTGATTGATCTTCTCAAGAATGGTATTGATGAAACAGATTGTCATTGTATCATAAAATACTTCATTCTACACATTCGTGCCGTTAAATTGCATTTTTAACTCTCAAATACAAATGAAATGGTCTTTTAAAATGGACGTACATCGCATACTTTAGTTTTGGTTGAAATTTATTCTATATCTGGATATTGATTCAATCTAAGAAGGACCATTCAACAAACAATTTCAACACTACTTCACCAAACCAAACTTCTCTATCAATATACTCACATGCATCCCGAAATAAACAGAGACCACCACAAAATACTAGGTGTACTGGTACTGCACTGTGATACTGGACAAGTTGGAATAGGTAATCGCGGTCAGGCCTTACGTTTCACCGGTTAAATTATAGATGTTTCTTGAAACTTTCCTGTTGTGTTTTTATCGCTAGGTTTCACTCCAAATACTACCGTTTCAGTTTTAACTCTCCCATGATCACCAGTGATAACCGTAGTTGGTTTCCTAGCACATTCGCTATTGACGCTTCCATTTTTAGCCGCCAGTGTAGTACCCTTTCACGGATGTGGTAGGTATACTGTTGTTGATGACAAGTCTGAACCGATGTTGGATATTTCCATTATTATTTTTGTTTGGTTGGTTATGGCTGATGGGATTGCTTGGTTATACAGGAAAGATGGTGGGTTTGCGTGTAACTGAACTTTCAGCTTTTTTTGTCTTCTGTGTACAATCTGTAACCGCAAGATAATCCTGCAAGATGTATATACTACTATATGGATACGGAACGATTTGTACAGCTTGTGTTATTACTAATTTGATTTAGATGTATCGTTTATGATATTAATAGGACAAAGATGGTGGTTTTAAAATCGACAGATGCGGATGTTTGTTTGTGAATGGGGTTCTGTCTATTGGAAATGCTTATGATGTACCTTTTATAGATATTTGATATGTATTGGACCTTTACTAAAAATTTTGATGACAGCACTTTCATCAAAATGTGTGAAGGAAAAGCGATTGGCAACAAAATTGGCTATGTAGATATGATGATATTATGTAATTGAATTGGATACCAATTCTATTGATCAACTTTTCTTTTTGGACTTGAATTGGTATCTAAATGTATTCACCAACTTTTTACACCTTTCTTGTTCATTTAAAAATCATGTTGGGACATACATCATATTTTCGACGACCTCAATCGGATTGTTACAATGGGATTCTTTTCAAAATTTAGATCGTTTATTGGATTTAATTTTGTAAGGTTCCTATTAACCATTAACCGAAAATGAATTCGGCCACTGAATTCATACAGAGGACTATTCAATCACCATTCTTACATCCGAGTATGAGAATGTTGTTTTCTGAAAGTAAGAATGCCTTTCAATGAAGCAAAATCATTATGGATAGTTTGCAAGATTCCACAATGTTGAAGAGTCGTGATCAGTTTGGTTCAATTTGCAGTGGTTAATGGAATATACCTTGATCTAGCAATTTATTGAATAGTATTTTAGATTGTTGGAATTTAATTGGTCAATGATCATGACATTTTATTGGATCTATTATAAAAAATAGGATTTTGAATATAATTGTATTGTTCTTGAAATGTTTTTATCCAAATGAAAAAGACTATAAAACATGATGAAGATATAGATTCTTTAGTAGCAGCCATTGAAGAGTAATGCATAATAATTTATCCTAGTCCTACAATTGAAATCAAAGCTAAAACCACATGTTATTATAAAGGATGTAAAGAAAAATTAACGATCATGTCTATGGAATGTTCGATCTGTTTATTAAAATATTGTTCTCAACATCGGTTACCAGAAGTTCATTCGATAGATTGTAGTGATAAGATTAAGAAAAAGACTCGAATTGAAAGCAAGAAAGATTCGTTATTATTACAATCGATGAAGGATAAGAATTTGAAAATTCCAGGGGGAAATGTGAAAGGAATTTTAGAAAAAGAACGTAAAGAATTAAAGAAAAAGTTACATCAAAAAATTCAATCAGCTAGAAAGTAAATAATTTAAACTCTTTCCTATTTATAATTGTTTTTTTTTTAAAACAAATCATGGCAAGAACAAAAAGAAAAGGAAGAAAAGGTAGAGGAGGTAGACAATCTTCCAAATCAGATGAAAATGAACCATCGAAAAAGATCAGATCAAATCAAAGGAATTACGATGAAGCTATCATGGAAAATGAGAAATTTGAAAATTATTACAAAGTATTCAATAAATATCTAATCAATTAGTCTCAAAATATATTATCAGAATCAGAATTCAAAAAATTAATGGATTGTTGTCGTACCCCTTTACCTGTTTCTTTTAGAATTACTGGTAGTAGAGCACACGCTTCTCAATTAAATGAATTCATGAAAAAGAATTTGTTTCCAAAATTAAATGATTTAAAAGTTGACGATGTTGTTATTCAACCTCCAGCTCCTATTTGTTGGTATGATATGATAAGGTTGAGTTTAGGTATCCTGATGGACTTGGATATGTATTTGATTTTGGAAGAACTGCATTAAGAAGGTCCCCTGAAGGTAGATTGGTTTCAATTGATTGGTTTTAGTTGCTGAATTTCATCGATTCTTGGTATCAGAAACAGAAGTTGGAAATATTAGTCGACAGGAAGCTGTATCAATGATCCCTGTTTTGCTGATGGATGTTAAACAGAAGCAATATGTAATGAGCGTGTATGATTTGATTTATTTGTAGGTTTTGGATATGTGCGCTGCTCCTGGCAGTAAAACGGCACAATTATTGGAAGGTGTTCTTCAAGAAACTGAGAATGGTGAGTTTCCGGATTCGTTGGTGATTGCAAATGATATGGATGTCAAACGTGCTTATATGTTGGTTCATCAAGCCAAACGATTACAAACCCCATGGTAAAAGCATATCATTAACTTTAGTGTATTAGTTACAAATCATGAAGCTCAAGAATTCCCTAGAATCTTAATTCCAGATTCAAAAACTGGATCAGTAAGGGCATGTCAATTCGATCGTATCCTTTGTGATGGTAATTTAAATTGATGTTTAATAGTTCAGTTCCTTGTTCAGGAGATGGTACCATAAGGAAAAACAAAACCGTGTGGAAAACTTGGTCAGTCGGTGGAGGCAATGGATTACATCCGTAAGTATTTCAAGTTAACATCAGAGTTCAATTATCGATCTTAATGCGAGGTTGTGAATTACTTAAAACTGGCGGTCGCCTTGTTTATTCAACCTGTTCTTTAAATCCAATAGAAAATGAAGCTGTAGTTGCTTCAATGCTCAAAGCTACTGGTGGTAGAGAATTTACTTTTAATGTGATAGGTGCTATGAGACTTGTTGATGTTTCAAAGGAATTGAAGGGTTTAATCAGATACCCAGGATTAACAAAATGGAAAGTCCAGAATAAGGATGGAAAACAGTTTGATGAATATGACCAGGAATCTGGGTTGTTGAGTACAATGTTTGCACCAGAAGGTGTTGAATCATTAGGACTGGAAAAATGGTAATAACTTTTTGCTAAATCTTAGTATGCGAATTTATCCATTTTCACAAAACTCTGGGTAGATTTTTAATTTTTTTTAATTACGTTAGTGGATTTTTTGTTGCTGTGTTGGAGAAAGTAACTTCGTTTGGAAGTTTGGATAAGTTTAATCAAAGAAAGGATGGTATTGATAAGAAAAAGTAAACAGTTCTTTTCTTTTAATACCTAGACGTGATACAGAGGAACCTGAGGTGGCAAATAAAAAATTCAAAGCTGAGAATGGAGATAAGAGTGATATCATGTCTGAAAAAGATGCCCAAACTATTGCAGTTTCCAAACCTTCATCTGGTTGGACTGGTGGTGCTGATTCAACAGAAAAACCATTCATCTTTGTATCCGAAGAACATCCAATTGTGAAAAAATGTTGTGAGACATATGGGTTACTACCTTCTTTTCCGAGAGATTTGTTTCTCATTCGACAAGAACTTTCTGATGATAAAGAAGATAATTTCAGCAATATCTATGTTGTTACTGAAAAAGCAAAGTCTGGTAAGCTTAAATCATTTCTCAAGTTAGTTTTAACTGCACAAAACGCAAATGTGCTTAAAGTAGTGAATACAGGTGTTTCAATATTCCGTAAGAATGGTGGAAAGACAAAGTAAGTGTTACGGTTTTATTTACCTTTTTTGCAGTTTAGATTGTCAATTTCGTGTATCTAGTGAAGGTGTTCAAACAATTGCTCCTTATTTATCAAAAGAAAGACAAGTTGATATTTGTCTTGCAGATTTAATAACCCTAATCAAACACGAATATCCAAAGTTTGAAGAATTTACTCCTAATGGACAAGAAACCTTAAAAGGACTTCAACTAGGCAACTGCTTAGTAAGGTTTGATTCGTCTAAAGAAGCAAGTTGTGAAGGAAGTATTGAAGGGATCATTACTTTACCATTGTTTCGTGCAGCAGTTAGTGCTTCATTATTATTGGATAAACCAGGAAGAAGATCGTTGTTGAATAGATTAACTTTGGAAACTTTGGATGAGATTAATTCTGGGTTAAGCAAGAATGAAGTTGACCCACCCATTGAAACCAAAGATGCCGTTTCCGAATAAAAACCCTTCATCCTTTAATAATTTGACCTTCAATGTGTTTATTGTCAAGAATTTGGATTTGCTTTTTTTGAATTACTTTTCAGGATGTCGTTTTTAGATTTAGCGAAATCAACATTCTCCAAAGCATTAGGTCCTCAACAACCAACTCTATTATTTACTATTGGACCAGTTTTAGCAAATCAAGATTCAGATTCAATATGGGTCTTGCACTCTGGGATAAAAAAAGACGATACACAAGCAGTTACAGGTATTTTTATTGGTACTTGAATATTTATTACATAGTTTTTATTTTTGATTGTAAACGAAATCCAGATAAAATTGCTCTTGCTAGAAATGCACTTCGAAGAGCAAAAACCATTCGATATCCAGGATGTTTAAAATTCATTGATGGAACTGAAGTAATCAAATGATTGATGATTTACTATAGACTGAATCTCAAATTATTATTGGAACCGAATATGTGACGCATCTCAATCTTCAAAATCCAATCGATCAAAATCTAATTCGACTTGGATTGTTTAAAATTGCAACAACCTTGAAATTTTTATGTATGGATAGTGGTTTTATACATGGTTTTATATCATCAAAAACTATCTTTGTTACACGATCTGGTGAATGGAAGTATTAATGTTTAAATAATTAAGAAATTAGGTTAGGTGGTTTTGAATTGATATCATCTACAAAAGAAGATCAATCTACTTTACTTACATATGGATATTTGTTGAAAACTAGACATGTTCCACCTGAAATGGCACAATCTTCATCAAATACTATGGAATATTTAAAAAATAATCCTGCTCATTCGTATGATGCATGGGGATATGGATGTTTAATTTATACTATTTTCAATGGGGAATTTTCTAATTCAGCAGATTTGGAAGTTCGAGGAAAAATACCTACTCAATTATTTCGATATTTCAAAAGTTTTATCAATCAACAACCCAAAAGTCGATTAGATTTTTCTAAATTTTTGGAAAATAATAATTATTTCAATAATGAATTCATTACTTCATCACAATTTTTAGAAAACTTTGCTTTAAAGGATAAACAAGAAAAAGAACAATTTTTAAGGTAATTTTATGATTTGGTTTTATATATTTAGCACTATTGAATCAACAGTTGAAAAATTTCCAATTGAATTTTGTAAATTCAAGATATTACCAGAATTAATTCAATCATTGGAATTTGGTGGTGCTGGAGCAAAAGCTTTAAAACCTATTTTAACTATTGGTGGTAGATTAGATCAGGATGAGTTTAGTAAATTAGTAACACCAGCAATTATTAAACTCTTTGCATCCTCAGATCGATCTATTAGATTAGCATTATGTGAAAAGATGGATTTGTATTTAAATCATTTGTCTGATCAAATGGTAAATGATACTATTTTCCCCAATTTGGTAATTTTATTCATTTATTTATCATTAGTCTGCTGGATTTTTGGATACTATGCCAATTATTAGAGAACAAACGTTAAAAGCTGTTGCTTTAATTGCTCCTAAACTGAACTCTAAAACAATCAACAATTCACTTCTTCGAATGTTGGCCAAATTGCAGACTGACCAAGAGCCTGGGATTAGAACTGTAACACTTGATCTACTTTATATTCTAGAATACTACCATTTGTCTCGTCAAGTTGAGTAAATATTTTGATGACTCGGTGAAAAGTAAAGTTTTGTTACAAGCATTCTTGAGAAGTTTACATGATCCATTTCCTTTTGCCCGAAAAGCTGGATTGATGGGGATAACAGCTACTAGTCCAAGTTTTTCCACAGAAGATATAGGTATGAGTATTTGTTATTCATCTTAGCCAAAAAAATTCTCCCACATATTTGCCCATTGTTTATTGACCCCGAAACGTAAGTTTTAGGTTAAATTAAGAATAGATCAATCCGTGAGCAAGCCCTATCTACTCTCGATACACTCATTGCCATCTTGAAATCTGCTTCATATAAACAACCAGATGTTTTAGATCCCGTCGGGTCAGAACCTGGACAGCCCAAGAGTACAACAGAAGCGGGATGGGCTAGCTGGGCTATGTCTGCCGTGTCCAACACCGTGAGTGGGTCACTGAAAGAGTCAAAACCTCCACTTTCTACCTCGTCATCAGTATCTAATTTGGAAATTTTAGCAAACAAACCTGCAACACCTGAACCTTTGAATAATAGCAGTGCATTAGAATCGCATAAGCGAAGTACTTCTGGATTTTCTTCGGGTAATACAGTCACATCAACAAAACCTGCAGTTGAGGAAGAAAATGGTTGGGGAGATGAATGGGATGCTGATCCAGAAATCAATGAAAGCAGTAATTGGAACAGTTCACCAATCAAGTCAAAACCTCCAACTAGCGCATCATCGCCCAAAAGGGCTGGTTTGCCACTAAAAGCTGTCGCCTCTACCTCTACCTTCAAAAAGCCACTAAACCCAAGTATTAGCTCCAAGGTTTCTAAACCAGTGGCATCGTCGGGTTGGGATGATTGGGATGAGCCCGTAGTAGAAAACACTAATTCGACAGTTGAAAGTAAAAGCGGATGGGATAATGATAATTGGGACTCACAGGGTGGTAGTGATGGTTGGGGCACTAATACAGAACCTGTAGGCACCACTAACCAAACCAAGTCAAGGCTAGATAGAGAGAAAGAGCGTCAGAGACGAAAAGAAGCAAGGGAAGCGCGACGAACCAATAGCCATGACACCCAATAAACTTATTAAATTCATGCATTTGTCGTTTAAAGAGTAGCGATAGCTGAAAAATGAAATTGACGCTTAGTTACGTATGAACCATATCTCTCTGAACTTTCTTCACTCTTTTGAATGAAAGTATGCTTGTGTTCCATCTAAACCAAGTGTGAATCCTATCAATAGCTTATTTAGTTCTTACCCGTTTTCAGCAACATAGTGAAATATTTCTGAACACTTTCTTTTCTCTTGAAAATAACGAAACATTGAAACTCCAAACCAAGATGTCAAAACGATTCCTTAATGTTGAGTGCTATGGAATCAGAACTGAAGTCAATGTTTCTGAAGCTGAAAGACTTGGTCAAGTACAGGATGCTGTCAAGTTGGAATTCTCCAACGCTCTTGTCCAGGTTGCTGCACCTCAACTACAATTCTACGATCAACAAGGACATCAAATTATAGATTTGGGTGGTATTCCTAACAACTATTACCAGAAGCCAGTGAATGGTGGTCTCTTTCTTGTCGTTTCTGTGATACCATTTTCAACACTACCAACTCAAGTCCAATTTGCCTCGTTCCCACCTTGTGATTCCTTCTACAAAAACGTACCTAACGCCGCTGAGCAGGATAGATGGCTTGTATTTGCAGACAACATACCCTCCACTACGTTGAAGGGTCTCTATATCCGACAGAGCTATCAATCCATCTCAGCAGACATCCATAACCCGGCTAAGTGCTACCAGTACCCTGCACAAGACTATTTGAACCATCCACCAAGCAAACAGCGCACCGTCACCAAAGCAATCATCACAGGAACTCCCGGCATTGGCAAGTCACTATTCCTCTTCTATCTCTTATGGCAGCTGGTCAAAAGGGGGAAGCGGGTCCTCTTTATCGTTGGTCCCAAAACAATCTACTATGATGGTCAAGGTGGTGTCTTCCAGTTTCCGAAGGACTGGTTACCAAGTAGAATTGATCATTCCTTCTGGAACGGTGATTTGTGGTGTCTCTTTGGTGCCAAGTACAAGAAGGAAAAAGACTTTATGGAGTTGCCCTATCCCCTAATCACATTTATCCTCTCAACCTCCCCACGAGGAGATATGATCAACGACTTCAAGAAACCTCCGCCATCTCAGATCTTTTACATGCCGATTTGGACCAAACTTGAACTGGAAATCATCGCTCCGAAATTCCCTGGTGTCACTGACTGGAATAGCCGATTCGAGATTCTTGGCGGCATCCCTGAGTATGTCCTGGAAGTGACTAGTACTGATTCAACGCAGCTGCTTCAAGCAGCATGTGAACAGTGCGACCTCAAAGACTGTATCAGAATAATTGACGTAAACTCTACCCACAATGATAAGTCCAAGGCTGTGCATTCTCTGGTTCATATCACTTCGACTTTACCGTTCACCGATTCTACTGTTACATATGCATCTCAAACAGTACTGGATATAATAGTTGCAAACAAGGGAGCTGAAGTTAAGCGCGAGATGAGAGCTCTCTTGGAATATTACTGGGGAAATCCTTTGCCTACGGCACTATTTGGATACATTTTTGAGTCATATGCTGTGGATCTGCTGGAAAGAGGAGGCACGTTTGCCTGTCGCCAGCTGGTACACGGAAACACAAGAAACCTGCCTCCTGATACCAAATTGGTGATTCCTCAATCAACGCGAAAAGTCTCTGACAAGCCTGAATCCAACCACACAACCGATCAACTATATGTGCCCAAAACCAAAAATTCCACGACAATTGATGCTTGGATTCCTGGGATAGGGGCATTTCAACTAGGGTTTGGCAAGCAGCATGACATCAAGAGCGGTACCAGGGACGATGTAGCAAAGCTTGGACTAGAAGCAAATAAGTTGTACTGGCTACTTCCTCCCCCGCATTACCGATCGTTTACCAAAAAAACACCCCAAGATATTGATCAATATGCTGTGCGAATCCCATATTTCAGTGCAGAGGACCAATAAACTTATGGCAGCTTTTTGGTAAATGGGAATTTTATTTCGCTCTACTTGATAATTCAACCGCGATTATAAAGTCTGCTGAAGCGATCGTTTAGTATG
>MU621133.1:0-88587 GCA_025399215.1 Globomyces pollinis-pini | reverse complement strand
CCTGAGCTGGTCCCTCGCTTTCTGTTCTTCAATTCCATATTGGTTTAGTTCTTCTTCAGTCCAAGTTCGAAATGGTTTCTTTAGTAGCATTTCAATAACATCAATTTTAGTGCTGACTTTGTTAATATCAGCTGTTAATTGTTCCATTTTATAAAAGGAAAGAATTCGGTTAACCTTTTATAACACCGAGAAGGGAAGTGGCTGAAACTGTACAATTTTTAAATTGGATTTGAAAGTAAATAGTTGGAAAAAGAGGAAATCAGCGGGGAAATCTGGTGGAAGTTATAAAACCACCATATTCAAGCAGTTCGTATGCTTGAAGTTGATGAAGAAACAATATCTTTGACAATTTTTACTTCAAACCATCACTCCAAGAAGTTACATGTATTGAAGCCATTCAAAACTGTCGAAAATATTCTTTTATGGTTAATGAATTCAACTGGAGACGAGGACCACTAAATGGAGATTCAATCACACAGATATTTCCAAGAAGACGAGACGATTGAACTTCAAATGGAATATATCACCGGGATATGACTTTACACTCAGAGCACAATCGAGATGAACAATCATTATTGCCCACTTGTGGACATCACACAGACATTCCTTTTCTTATCACCTAATTCCTCCATTTATGTTTGAATTGACCCACATTTCTGTGTCCTAATTTATAAAATTGTCATTAATAATTTATAAAATTGTCATTAATTAAGTAAAACAAAAAATATCTTATTACACACTTGATATCATTCCATTAAAAAATAGAACTCAATATACCATCCGAAAATAGAATGTCAAGTTTGCTTATTTAACATACGGTTCCAGAAACGACAAATTATATCTGGTTAACTAAAGTATGATATCAATAAGAATATACCCTTTATTGCTGTTTGTAGAATCGTCAACTATTAAGAAAGTTGAAAGCAGTATCATAATTGGGAAACAGGGTCGACATTCCTGTTCAGTTTTTTATGTCAACCACGGTAAACGGAAATTGACCGACCCCATCATGCGAAACGACCCCATCATGCGAAACTATTTAAAAATATGTTTAATATTAACCTTAGAATATATCATACCTGCTAAAAAGGAGTTTAAAATATCACAGATGCAATTGTCAGCACAACGGATGGAGGGAATGTGAATAATGATGATATTAACGGTAAGATTTTAATATTAATATCAGGGCTCCTCAATCTACACGAAATGGTATTGGACAACAATAAAACCCAATTCTGTTTTAAGTATTCATTACCCAAATAATGAACTTGGGGCATAAGGTGATAATTGATGAAATGAAAATTGTTGCCAATGAAAGTGGGGTGACAGCAAACCTTACTGGAATTCGTTTGGAATAAAATATCACAGTATAGTAGATAAAATATTTTGATTATATCTCCAACTTATTGGACTTTATCAAGTTGCGCGGATGCCGTTTCGGCCATCAATCTGTTCATTGTTCTGGTTGATGGGAGTGATATTGTTATTAAATCTGGTTATCTTCATTGTAAATAGATATCTTTCCAAGTCGAATTTTCTTGAGCAAGCCGAGTAAAGTCAAACGCAGTAAATTTAGAATTGATCCTGGTACTAATTTTTGATAAATTGATTCTATTTACACATTAGAGGATGATTGAACTGCATTGGTTCTAATCTTATATGTTACTCCCAATGTAAACTATATGGTGTCTTTCGTAACCAATACTCAGCATTTATAAGAACCTTCTTATGGTAGTAAAAGAAGAAAACAAAAAGAAAAGCATTTGGATGAATTGATCCTGTTACTCTGAAGAAACAAAAAAACAAAAAGAAATGTAGCACTGGAAGGTTTCGATCCTTCGACTTTTGGGTTATGAGCCCAACGAACTTCCTCTGTTCCACAGTGCTGTTGGAAACTTTCTTGTCACACGTATATAATATTAGTCGATTAAAAAGGACAATCAATTCAATTTACGATGTTATTGTCATCCGTATACTGCTCAAAGTGTTTGGAAACGACCCAGATTATACTGATGATGGTTTGGACAGTATAAATGGTACTCTTTGGTATTGTAACGCTACTTGTATTATGGTTACTTGATACTGACAACCATGTTTGCTCTTAATAATTGCCAGCGTTGACACTCGCTGGAGGTAGTACATTTTCAGGTATCAACTTTGCAATTACCTTACAAAATCTTACATCTCATGGGTTAGTTTTCAGTTTGAAGAAAGACACTGGTTGTCAAACTATACTCAATTTCATACTTTTCATACTTCGATAGCTGCAATTATCGCATATTTGTATTCTAACAGGTACTATTTAGGAGTCAAAGATATATGACAACGACTTTAGTACATTTACTTGCAATAGGACTTTAATGAAAATCTAGATATTTGATACTATAATCTATTTAATCAATCTAAAAATAAACAAAGACATAATGGTTACCTTAATTGCAGAATAAATCGATCGAACAAAGATCAAACATGCTACAAAGGATGCAGTACCAGTCATCAATCCTAATCCCCCAGACACAACTGCTGTCCATCCAAAATATAATATAATGGATGATGTATCACTCAACTCTAATTTCGTCACACAATAGATTATGCTATATATAAATACATAGAAACCACAACATGATCCGGCCATAAAACTTCTCCACCACCTACTATTAATAAAGTTACAATACCAGTGATAATTCTCTGTACATAATGAAAAATAAATGACAATAATAGACACCAAAGAAGTTGTCAAAATCAGAATAACAAAAACAATCATCAAGAATCCAAATACATAGTAAATTCGATTAGACCAGATGCTATTTAGGATATATAATAACTCAATGAAGAGAGCACCAAATGGCAATACTCCAGCTAGTAGCACTGCGGGAATAAGTTGAAGGTATACCGGCTAAAGTTTAGAGTCCAATAATCTGGTTTACTTGTTCGGGGATTTGTCTTGGAATCTGTAAAGTTCGAACAGGAACTTGAATTTTCTAACAGTTATTATATTTTATGGTTACGGATTTCCTAAATCCAAAAAAGGCACCAAGCAAACTGAGTGGTATAGAGAGAAAGAACCATAGCGATAACAATGCTGAAAGGGTAGTGAATGGAATAGCTGCTGATGATTTGGATCCAATAAAGAGAAAATTCAAGACTATCAGTAAACCAAACAAAGACCTTTCATTAAATTAGTTGTTTTACCCAGGGACTAAAAGGGTAGTCATTAGCATATTTTGCCTCCATCGTTGACCACCGCACATTTTGTAAACTCTGGCAGAAGTATATCCAGAAACACAAGAAAACAAAAAGTACAAAATAATCATGGCAGTAGCCAGCGCACCTCTATTTGATGGAGACAGAAATCCTAACGCAGCAATAACTGCATATAAACAACATTCCAAACGTACCAATGGTGACAACAGACATAAATAGTAACTGAAATCCGTTTCCAATTAGCACTGAAAGTATCATTCGATGAATAGGAGGTCTAAAAACATCTCCATGCACCATTTTCCATCCGAATTGTTCCTGGGAATCCTCAAAATCGACTTGGTTGTATCTGATTATATCGCGTCTTAGGGCTTGCAATAATATTCCTGATACCATAGCACTGAAAAGTCATTTAAACAGAAATTTACCTCAATAGCAGTACGACAATTAAGGAGTTAATGACACTGCACCTTTAAGGAAAAATAAGACTTACCTAAACCAATGGATTTTGTTATCAGTTGAATACAAATAATGGTCCCATCTAGATCCCCATTCAATCTCTGAAGGCTATATCTTTAGTAAAAATAAAGATTCACTATCCAATAGACATCATAAGTGTAAGTAACAGAATTCATGTCCGTTTCACTCAATGCCATACCCATATCCTTTTCTTTTCTATCGCACGTATCAAATTGTGTACTTGTAGGATTTACAAAAACTCCCACCACTCTATATTTTTTGTCTTTTCGTTCATGGTATTGAATGTATATTTCAAAATGATTGTTTAATAGTGACATCACTTCCATTTCCTATTGAATATTACTTTTGAGGGATATTTTTATACATTTGTGGAAGGATTAATCCTACCAATTCGTTGTCCAAGATGAAATCCAATGGAAGCGTGTTCCATTCCTGTGTTGCTTTTCTGAGCCTGAAGTATATAAATATTGATATGATTACTGCTGGAAGACCATCCACCATCCAGCTTAACAAATATGTTTCCTGAATTGCTTGATTAATAAACTTTGCATCATCTGCAGGAATTTGTGCTTCACAAGTCTTTTTACATGTTTGATTCTTTAACATATACAACTAGAAACTATTAATGTGATGAGAATTACTTCAAAAGGGGAATTGAACAATCTATCACCAAACAACATACTTCCAATACTCTGAGTTTGTTGAATAGCACCCTCTTCCGGTCTGCAGAAATGAAATTGTTCATAGTAATAACTGAATAGTTTATAGATAAAAGATCAATTACTCGAATGGTAAAACTGATTTTTTTAATGATGATAATACGTTGACATGTAATTCGACTCTCTCCCCTTCAGTATAATCTGTTGGAACTACACCTGGTAAACTGACTGACGAGACTATCGTTGCTAATATTGAAATTATTGAAAACATTTGAATTGATTGATTCTTCCAAATCATTGAAAATTTGTCAAAAAACGACACGTAGAAAAAAGTAATTCAATCTAAGGGAGAAGTGATTGTAATACTGAACGTAGACTTATACAAATATCGTTGATGGATTTGAATCAAATGGTTGAGTGAATTGCTGGATTCACGAAATTCCCTAGACTATATCTCTATTCTGTTTCACTAAATTGATCATGGTCGTTTGATAGAAAGGTACAGTTTGTACACCGATTGAACCGAACAAGCATAACATAGACATTAGAGTATATTTATTGAAATGGACTATGTTCTCCATCAAAGTTGAATTTTAATACTTTGGAACTGAATGGTTCATTTTTACGTCCTGAAATTGATTGAATCCAATCTCCACCTCTTGTAAAAGCAATCTTGGACGCTTTAGGAAAACGCAATAACGGAAACACATGCACATGGTCCTATTTCATTAACCCTACGTTACTTACTTCGTATATTTCTAACTGAGCTAATTGTCCACCTTGAGTACATTTGTTATAGTATGCAGTGATTTCTGCATACAATTTCTCCAATGATCCACATTGAATTAATATTGGTGGTAAATCATTGAAATTATCTTGTAGCAATGGACTAGCGTATGGGATATCAGCGTGATCATCAGGAATGTAATAATGTAGGCGATTACCTAGCCTGATATCATCCGGAACAGTTGGTATATAGTCTAACTCGTATGGTTCTTTATGATTGGTGAACATCCCAGTCAAATCACACTTTTTGTTAAGAAAGTATATTTCATACCCAGGGACTGATGGTATATCCCCCAGCAGGAAGTGGTACATTCATATCTCTTAAAACCATCATTGTAGCTAATGCTAATCCTCCGCCTGCAGAGTCACCTGCAATTACGATTTTCTTTGGATGATATTTATCAATTAAATGTAGATATCCAGAAACTGCATCTATAACAGCACATGGATAGGGGTTTTGTGGTGCAGTTCTATAATTGATACCTATTCTATTCATAACAATGTAATTTACCATAAACAAGTGATTGAGATGATTTAGAAATTTCATATGCGACATTTCTATGTAACTGGATACTTCCACCTAGATAACCACCTCTTAAATATCAATTTGATCGTTGATAGATTACCCATGTAATAGATAAACGACATAATCTTGATCTACATTTGAGGTGCTTATCCATTCTCCATATATGTCATTCATATCTTCTGTAACTTTTGGCCAATCTGCAGGTGCATTCTGTTTTAAGAATTCAATGACTTTATTTTGAGGGGTAAAGAATTCAATATCAATTTTAGCATCTCTAGGTACGGGAGTTTTTGATTTTGATTTTTCTTGAAAGGTATGTAATGATGGTATAGTTTGATTTGATATTAAAGTATTTGTGATGGCCTTTGTCTAAAAGTTATAAGGATGATTAAAGGTACCACTTCGACAGCAACATGATATGATTGAGGCCATTGAGAAACAGGAGGACCGTTAATATGATAAGATTTAACAGAAGCAATAGTTGAACTGATGATAGTTTTCAGTAGTTCAGTATTTGATACTTTATCTGGGTTTTCTGTAAATCGTTCATGGAATGGTTTTGATGTGATGGCACATGAATTCTTTGGGTATTTCTTTAAGAATTTTCTTTGATTGCTACGAAACATGAAAATGTTGATTCACGTACAAACTATTCATTTATCTATAACGCCACTCATCCTTCGTTTTAAAAAAACACTTTATTATCGACAAGTACCTCTATAGACGGACAGGAATTTGTGCATTTTTGGTTTCATTACGAACTTGTTTCAAAAATGGAACAAGATCGGTCCCTCCCGTTCCTACTGCTGGACTAGATCCACCCGTATCTACTGATGCTACTGCACTCTTTTTCGATTGTAGAATAATGTATTTGGTAACTATTTGAAGATGAATATCGCGGAATCGTTTCATCGCTAATAATACTTCATTGAAGTGGTTGACAACATTTGGATTCGACTTTTCACAAAATTCCCTTATCGATGGTCCATTTGACAAGTCAATTAGAAATTGCTGGAACTTTTTGGGCATAGCTTCACGCATCTCCAACATTGCATTATTCCAAGTAGGTTTCTTAATGCCAAACTTCAATTCGACTGTTAAATCTGGATTTGATGGTTTCTTGATGTTTTCCAACTTGGAGTCCACCGCCAGATCGGAATTAGATCGCTTTCGAGGCTCGGAAAAGTCTGGTACTGAAGGACTCTTCCTTTTGGAAATTGGACAGCCTGGTGAATCAGCAGAAGCTGCTACTCCAGATACAGGGCATGTCACAGGTGCTTGAGTTACTGGGAGAACAAAACTACCATCTTTTGGAGTCAGAAGAACTGTAGGAGAGCTGGGTTCAAATTCTAGATATTCTAAAGAGAGCATTGATGCTGCTGATCCAAGAGGACATTGCTTTGCGGTTGGGAGATGTTCTATGGAAAAGGCGCAATCAATAGAATGTATCAGCGGTGATTGTCCAGCACTGGCACCAGCTATAATCATGAGGAAAAGGACAAATCATACCATACATTCTCCAAGTTCCAACTTTACCTGTCTCTGGTCCATTAACGTTGATATGTCCATCATCCTGTAATTTAGAGATTTTTAAATGTCACCTCCAGCACTCCTTCATAAAACAATCCATTTGGAAATATAGGAGAGTTCTTAGATCCACCTGAAAAGGGCCTCACACGATTCCAAAACACTCCAGGATCGCATTTTTCATACATCCGTTTCAATTCAACTGTCATATTTTCAATGCATTCTTTGGAAAGTGTTAAACAATTTAAAACTTCTTCGGTGTTGGATTCCAGAATAGCCCTTTGTGCTTTCAAAACAGCCGCCAGAATTGGCGCACCTTTAATCTCTATAGTAGCTGGAACTAGATAAAACCAAGCTTCGTCAAATGCTCCACTAAAGGTATGTAATGTTGCGAAGTTACTACATTGTCAAAAAAAAAGTGTAGTACCTTAAATCCATTGGTCCACTTTCATCCAATAGTCTCCAATTCCATAGCACAGTGTTTGTGTAAGAGGAGACAGGCTTAACCTCCAGTCGTTTAGCAACCTCAAACCATGGAATGGCAAGAGAAGCTGGTAAAATAGGGTCAGGAGAATCGGACCCCATTACTCCATACATATAAGCATGTGCAATGAAAGAGAGAACCACATAAGCTCGACGCAATTCAGGTATAGTTTTTAAGGAATCAACACTCAGTATAGGTAACTACAATGTCAGAATCCGATCAAAGCACCTGTTTAACAGCCAATCTAATCCGAACAGATAAAATATAAGCTTGAAAAGAGTCTAGAATAGTTTCCCATTGTTCAAACTCCTTTGGCAGTCTCCTCAATGGAGGAGGAGACGGTAAGAAACCAGTTATAGGATCAATTTCATAATCTTTTAAATCGGTAGGGGGTAAAAGAGTCATTTCCCAATGAATAAAAAGTCAAGAATTTGAAGCACAAAGTTGACTATTTCCCCCACAATGAAAAAAATGTAAAAAAAACTTGGTGTAACTATAAGTGCCCTAAAACATTTAATTGATACCTCATGGGTTTGGTCAGATGAACGTGGTGTCGGGTATTCAGTTAGCAATGAAAATGTCGCGTATTTTACTAATTGGATATTTTTATTCACTTGAATCGCATACTAAACATAACATATTCTGATTGTTGGAATTCAGGTTGGAATTGATCTTTAGAGATCATATCCACTTCAAAATACTCTTCTGCTAAATCAAAAAATTCCTCCTCTCCTAACCCTCGTTGCTTATATACAAAATATAGCACTGTATTCTTATCACTATAAGTCCTGATGGTTGTTATCAAACTAATAGTCAGAACTAATGAATTACTCTTGATGGAACTGTTTAAGATACAGAATTTCACTTCCAAGAATGATATCCACTGTTGGTATCTCAACTTGTTTTTCAGTTCCCCATATCAATTCTTTAACTATCAAACTATCCGATTTGATGCTATGCTGTTGGAACAATGTTGCATTCGCTTCAATATTCATTTGTAGTAATTGACATTGATCCTCAATATCCGTCAAATAAACAGTAGATGCGCCATAGAGTTTTGCTGTAATACCACTAGTATAAAGTTGGTTAAATGATTACGATAAACCAGTTCCAGCACCCAATTCCATCACCGATTTCCCATAGACATTTATATGGTCTGCGATATAGTTTGCTAGTAAGTAGCTACCGTCCCATACAACCGCTCCAGTATTTTGGTCCAATGAAATTGATTTTGTTGGAATTTGTTGGATATTGACTAACAATCAATTGACAGTACCAGTTACT
This sequence comes from Globomyces pollinis-pini, assembly GCA_025399215.1. Lineage (NCBI taxonomy): Eukaryota > Fungi > Chytridiomycota > Chytridiomycetes > Rhizophydiales > Globomycetaceae > Globomyces > Globomyces pollinis-pini. The sequence goes on along the minus strand of MU621133.1, from coordinate 79,640 downwards.
TTGATAAGTTCCAATCAAAATCGATCGCTTTTCTTTATACTTTTCATTCGAATATGGATTTTTATATTTCCAAGGAACAATTTCCATCAAATCAAAATACTTGAAAGGAAGAAAGTGATTTTTATTGACAAAATTTTTTGGGTTAGAATTCATTGGATAATCCTTCCCCAGTATTTTTCCTCACTATGGATAAAAATACTTGCTCTAGTGTGGTTTGCGATAATCCCCAATTCTTGATCATCTTGTCCCCATTCAATTTTTTAACTAAGGATGTTACAGATGAGAGACCATTGAGTGGGAAATTGTATAGCAAAGCACCGGCTGCATCATCTTCTAAAATAGCTGTTGGCATGTTGGATTTGATAAAATCTTTAGTAACTTGTTGTTGATATGGTTCACAAATGATGGAAATCTTGTAACCAGAACCAAATTTACTTTTCAATGAAATAGGATCCCCAATGGCCCTAATTCTCCCATGTACCATGATTGCTAGTCTGTCAGACAACTATGAAAAGTCAAATAAATTAAAGAGAATATACCACATCGGCTTCTTCCATGCTGTGCGTAGTTAGGACAATCACTCGGTTCTTTTTGAATTTTTCGATGAATTTCCAAACGTGACGACGATTAACTGGATCCATACCCGTTGTTGGTTCTATGTATCAAAAGACTGATTCCTTTACCATCCAAATAGATTATTTTTGGATCTCCAATAGTAGATATCACTACTGACAATCGACGTTTCATTCTATAGGTGTAAGAAAGCAAGTGAGATACCCTCCAGAAAAAGTCCTGACTGGATTATCAGCAACTTTCAACAATCGAACTGCATGTAATCGTTCATTAATAATGATGTCCCATTCATTCTTTGGGACACCTTTTAATCCAGCGTAAAGTTCAATATGTTCTCTGGCAGTCAACTCACCAAACAAGATATCATGTTGAGGGCATACACCCATAATCTCACGAATTTGGTGCATTTGGTAACGTAATGAATATCCAAACACATAGGCATCTCCAGATGTAGGTGGCATGAGACCCGATAAAATCTAACTGTAAATGAAGGGATATTTACGTTTAATGTTGTTGACTTTCCAGCACCATTCCTATATCAAGTTAACCTTCATTTCTATTTACTGTCCTAGTAATCCAACCAATTTTCCGTTTTCAAAGTTGATGCATGTATCTTTCACTGCAATTTTCGAAATCTTGCCTGCTACCGTTCGGTATTCTTTTCGAAGGTGTACTACTTTAACGGCGGGCCATATATCAGGAGATAAAGCTAGCATTTGTTCTTCTAAAACATCAGGATCTATATTTGGTGGAGTAACAGGTGGATTCATAACGTTGCTTTTTAACCAACCATATTGCTCTGATTGCTTAGTATTGAAACCATGATATCCCCAGTAGCTTGGTTTCAAGAAGAAATATAATGGTTCTCGTTTGCCATACTCATTTGGAATGACGTTATCAAAATACCACGTCAAGATGGAATAAAAGGCCATATCGAATACTAGCCAATAGAATGAATAGCAAGGTGCAGGCGGATTGGCAACAGTTGAATCTGTGTAAGATGGCAGATACTCTGCTGGAAGGGTTTGGTATAACGATTCCCAAGAGAGACCTGGACCAGGTTGATATCTATTGGTTACATAGTCCAATTGTCCTGTAGTTAAACTAGATATATCCAAGAATAATTTTCCAAAATTGAAGAAAGGAAGTAAGGAGAGTAAACCGGGAAATACAGTCGAAGTCGTTGGTTTCCACCATATATACCCAATATAACCAGAAGAGAACACAAAACTTTCAAAGAGCAAACCAATTATGAAAATAAAGATTCCAACAAACACACCTGCTTGAGTTTTCTTGAAGAATGTGGATAAAAAGAAAGCAAAGATGATCATACTTTCACCATATAAAAAGAAAGTGAAAAATAACGCCTAAAGCAGATGAATAACTAACGATGATTACGAAAAAACTTGATTTTCTAAACATTTGGAATCCAAAAATTAAACCCAAGATAACAGTGGTTAAAGATCCAATAAAAACAAGAATTGAATTGGAAAGAAATTGACTCAACCAATATACTGAAGGCTGGAATGTTAGAAATATACATCAAAAACCTTTAAACCCATCACTTCCATTCCATGACGAAGCTTCAATTCTTTTTCTTGTAAAATTTGACTTAAAACGTTAATGAATATCACCATGACGCAACAGAAAAAGAATACTGGACCCTAAATGTTTAATGGTGAAATAATTTCATACCAATTGTTGAACAATTTTATCGGATACTTCTGCAGGTGGAACTACTGGCCAATCTTTCATATTGATGTTAATATTAGCAGATTTTCCAGAATTCATAGCAGAAACTAGTGTTAATAGAATGCTGTTACTGATGGCCTCATCCATTCCTCTCATAAACGACAATATTTGTGATCCAAATACATCAACTCCATTCGAGATTCTTGATGCATTGTACCAAATCTGATATTGAAAATTCGTAACTGGGTCATCTTCTTCATGGAAAACAATCCCTAACATGAATGATCTATATCTTACCCCAATTTGTTACGTTAGGATTGGACAATACGTATCTGTACAAAAAATCGGAAGAAGCAACAGGTACCATTCCAATAGTCTTTGATGGAACAGAGTCAACACCTATATATAAATAGCAGTAATAATACTCTTCAACTGTTCAAAAAATTCCCATTCCTTTTGTCCAGTCCTAGCAGCGTTCTTTGAAGCATAAAGCTTCAGAACAGAGCGAATTTGAGGAGAATCAGGCGTGTAAATCAGGTTGATACAAGGATTGGGGCCCTTTACAAGTTTATTGATCAAAACGCTTACATCACAAGCCCGAACTCCATCAAGAGGTTGTGAACTTGGTGTCAGGTCAGTAATTCTTTGGTTGGCATAGTCAGTTTGTTGTAATAAGAATAATATAAGCATAAATACAATTGGTGAACCAATTGATTGGGAAACCGATGTACGCCAATGACGAAACTAATTCCAATTTATTCATTATGAAAGCTTACCTGGAGGAGTGTATTTCTTTTTAACATGATCCATAGTTGTGATATCCAAACTAGGAGTCTGCCGCGTTGAATTCTATGCGTTTCTGACAACTCACTGTCTACTGTAGTATTAACATGCTTTTCTTCCTTTAATGGAGTAACACTACTAGCGCTATTCATTTTTGGAAGACTTTGAGACGACAATTCTGTGGCATTTAAATGTTTATTTTTACACAACAAATCAACACTACTTCGATAAATATTTCGGAAACTTTTGAAGATTGACTTAGAGATAAATTATAAATGACTTGCTTAGTAATGGTAAAAATCGCTTTATTGTCAAAATTAAAACAACCACGCGCCTAACAAAAATGATACCAAACACAGGATTGCAAGGGACTGGAAAGCAATTCCTTGTGATTTAGGTTTAGTTTTTGTTGGGCTGTGCGCCGTAGTGGCATTTGCTGGTACAGTAGCATCTGCTCGACGCTGTCTTAATAGATTCACCCTTTCCAGCTCTGCTTTGTAACCGTCACATGCAGCCTGAAGTGTAGAAAGTCTTTCTTTGAGTTCATTTAATTCTTTGTTTTTCTTTTCCAACTCTACAGGTGCCACGGAATTTGTATTTGCTTGTGCTAGATATGAGTGGTTGACAATCAAATACCTACTGTTGGTGATAAGGGTTTTGTAGCTTCGTTGCTATCTTGGAAATTAGATACAGAGCTTCTATTGTCAGAAATCACAGTTGAAATTCGTTCCAATCGTTCACTATCATTTTCACTGTAAACACAACGTAACTTTTTCTCTTCAATAATTTCTGATGAAGAGCCATCTGGAGAAGCTTTTTTAATTTGTTCTGCTTGAACCTAACCCAAAATTAATACAACGATTAATAAACCCATAGTTCAGTGATTTTGACAGCAATCGAGGCGGGATCTAACTTTAAAGTAGCCACAGGGATTTTAATTGATTGAACTAAGAATTTATCTCTTCGTTTAGGGTCTAAAACTGCTTCTTTTGATTGCAAAATAACTGTAACTTCTGCACGTTCTCCTGGATCCAGCCTTCCTGAATTTGGCTTGACACAAAATAACTTTGGGGCCGTAGTTTTCACCTGATAATTAAGATGACTACGATAGATACTTTATAAGCAATTGATACATCGGCATGGTTGTTCTTGATGAAAAGCACTTGCTTTGCTGCAGTGCTTGAATTCTTTTGAAAAATCAATTCATTTTCTGGTTGAACGTCCATTGTTGATGGGTTAAAGAAAGTCGTTTGATGAAGAAAAACGCAAGAAATGCTTGTAAAAATTTACAAAATAAACACCATACCCTCAAATGTACAGTCAAAATGCTATTCATAGCACTACAAATGAGGCCAATTTGGTATCATAGAACGTCTAATTTTATTCAGGTACGTCATTGTCCTGGTTTCATGGTTAGGTCTATATTAGTAAACTACGCGAGAACTTGCAGGAAATGTCAAAGATGAAGCAAGATGCACTGGATTCTAAAAACTATAATACATCAGAACAATTGCGTATTAAAATAGGGGTGTTGCAGATTCAGTTAATGAAAATGGAGGATCAGTTCACGTCAGATATCTTGCAGAACTTTATTACATCCTGGCAATCAAGTTTGATCAGTGAAATCAATTCTAGTTTATATTCTCCCGTGAAAGTAAAAAACTTGGTGCTTATTTATAGTTAAAATCATTGAATATTTTAACTCTTCCATTTCATGTTGCTTTTATGAATATTGTTAAGGGAATTCCCTTGACATATTATGATTCGTTAATAAGAGCAATGCTTATTCTACTACCACATGAATTACCTGATTCATTCAAATCTCCATATGGATGGGAATTTATCGCAAAGAAGATACATATTGTCAATGCCAAGTCTCAAGATACCATTGATATAATTGTAACAGATTTCGGATTTATTATTAACAATAGAAATCTACCGTTGCTATTGCTGTTATGGATGTTATCTGTATTTCTATTGGAGGATCCACCAGTGAATTTGTCAAAAAGGAAACATATGATTTAACTCTTCGACATATTTTTCATTACATTCAGTTATCTTCAGCTAGGAAAATGAATTTGGATTTGGAAGGGGAATTGTTCGACAGTATATTTACTCGTTGTTCCGTTACCGTATCTTATATTGGCCAGAATTCGTATTTCTTGAAAAAATTCTAACCAATCACAGGAGACGTCGTGATATTTTTCGTTATATCCTTAGTTTCTTCGAATCTGCCAAAAAATCGACCAATGAAATGTTAGTCATGATGTTAACTTCATTGAAGTACTTGTTCGTATTTGTATGCAAGTTTTTCTATTAATTTTCAGCCAGAAAGTGATTCGATGGTTCAAGACACTGTGGATTACATTAAAGATTTGTCACACCTGGTAGAAAAGGTTAAAAAACCTGTAGTGAAAGTTGCATTAATACAAACACTTGAAAGGGTTGTACAACCACTCCAGGTTTCTGGTGAACGTAGTCATCATGAGACAACTCTTTGGACAGAGGTAAACTTGTCAGTTTCAATGATATTCAGATTTCAAATTTGTATAAAAAGGCAAAGAAATGGCTGGCTGTCGAAGAATTACGACCAAGCACTCTTCAATTAATGACGATTATAATGGTGAATTCTCGTATTGATTTTTTTGTGGAACATATTGATTCATATTTAAATTCGGATATGTGGCCAAAAATGAAGCTAAAACCATATACATATACTTGTATCTTACAATTACTCAGAGGAAGATACTACCAGGATACAATTGAAAATTTTGAAGATGTGATAAATGGTACATATGTCCCTGGTCGTCATTTCAGTTATTTGACTCGCCTTCCAAATGAACAAAGTTTTGGAAGTGTATCAAATAGGTTGAATCTAATATCGGATATTGTACTTTTACGGCGAAAAGAATCAATCCCTGAAGAATACCTTGACACATGTGCAGCAATTGTGGTTCAAATAGCCGCACATAGGTTATTCATTGACTTTAATAGTTAGTATTGTGCTTGGAGCAAAACTAATTAGTCAGCTAATTGACACTACAAGAGTTGACAACAATGCAGAATCCTATTATTTGGGGCTACGAGCATTGAGAACAATCTTGGATAATGATTCTGGATTTAGCAAATATTCCGCGTCAAAATCTGATCCACAATTCGGCATTGTTTTGAAAGACTTTCCTTATGAGTTAACACCTAGTATTTCATCCATTTACACCTTCATGGAATCGCAAATAGGCTGTAGTGTAGTAGGCACGAACGGGAAAGTGTTGGATCTTATTTCAATGGCACGAGAAGTTAATCCTGCTAAGCATGAAGTTCAGCCGTCTACTGGCATGATGGCAATGTTGCACAGTTCATTAAATCAATTATCACTATCATCTCAACTACTCACTTCACCAAGCTCTAATGCATCACAAAGTCAGAACTTGCTCGAAGACGGCGAAGATACTATAACAGCCCTCAAGTCTACACGTGCTGCTTTGGAGTCTAATGGGGCCGGTCGAAGACGATCATCTCTACTTGTTGACATACATAAAAAGTCGAGTTCCACTTCCTCAATATCATCCGAATTCGAATCAAACTCGATCGAATCAGATGAATCGATAACAAAGGCCTTGATTGAATGGTTCAAGTTAATGGGGTACGAAGGAAAAGATGTATCAAAATTTGTTCTTACATCATCACTGGAAGATAAAGTTAGAATGAAAAAAAAGCAAGCAATCAAAATGAAACCGGAGCAAAAGCATGCACTTCTTCTATTTCATGAACTGATGATCATAGTCAGGCTGGTTCCTACTCCCGAATTCATTGGCGGGAATTTGTTTATTGGTACATTTTTGAATCATTCTAAAGATGATATTGCTATAAGAGCTGCTAATACAATATGCGCCATTTTCAAAAACCATCCAGATTTACGAATTGGGTATATGTTTCCTTGTTTAACGTTAGGATGATAAACGGATTCATTAATTACTTTAAATGTACCCCTTATTCAGATGATATCAGCGTATTTAACTTAATTTCTGTTCTCTCGGGTCTAATTAAACTGTGGGTAGATAAAGTGGATTATGAGAAAGATTTTCATGTACATAAAGAAGGATTCTATAGAGTATCATGTAAATTAGACGCAAGCATGCTGGTTATCATGGCGCATCCCAATCAGAGAATTAGAACAACTTGCTTATCAATCATTTACGATTTCTATTGTTTGGAAAAAAAATTCCTTGAACCCACTGGGCAAGGAATAGGAAAGATGTCACTTGCGGCTATATTGCTAGATTCAGAAGAAATTATTGTAAAACAGTCTATTCATGCGTTCTTTGAAGCTGATACTTTTGGGTACAAACTCAATGCAAAATCAGCATCTGCTATTAAATCACCAACGTTTGTGGATGTATGTAAAAGCCAATATACAATTCTGTTCAAATACTATTTGGGGGAATTGACGAAAAGATTTGCTATTTATGGTCGTTTTAAAGCAACCAGACATTGTGCGAAGTATTTAAGAAAATTTGCGGTACCTTTGATAGAAAAACAAACTCCTAATGCAAGCTTGGAGCATCAGGCGCATTATGCATCACAGATGGTATTACTAATGGCACTGGCAGGCGTCCCAATTACTTCTGAAATGCCTTATGAACAACGCCCATATGTATTTTCCGAATCAGGCAAACTTCTATTTGGTTGCTTTCGACCGTCACTACCTTACGTAAGATGATATTGTTTCATTATCTAGCTTTTAACTCTGGATAAATGCTGGGAAATTGGAGTTATTTGTAAAAGCTTTTACTTTCTTCATCGCGGTGTGATTCATATATTCCTCTCAGAGCTGATGCACAAGTATTTTTCCCTATCGTAATATTTTAGTTTTGCAGAAGTTCAGCATAACTCGTCAATGTTAATCAGCTCAAAATTTATTGATAACGCATTTGCAATGCTCCGATATATCATACAGTACCCACATTTTGAATTGTTATTTGAAGATACAGTTGAAAATTCAGCTACTATTATACAAATCTACTCTGATTTAATGAGTGCAACGTCCATTACACTTGGTGATATGGGATTTTTAATCAATGGTCCAAGCATCAGAATCAAAACAGCAATCAATCATTGCATTATTACTTACCGACTTTGCGAGTGTTTGAATGCTGTTCGACGCAGACTTAGACGGCAAGCCAGATTTGATGGTAATTTGATTCCACTACAAAATTTTGAACCGATTCTGTGGAAAATTGACCACCAACAGAAAAGTAAGAATTCTTTATACTTATTGATAGTTGTGATGCAGTTAAAGGATTGGTTTGAAGTTATGCAGGATACGGTAGCGTTGGCCAATCAACCCAATCGGGTGAATCTACCAAGTGTTAGTGGGATTCAATTAAGTGGAGATATACGGAAAGTTGCCAAACTACGCGCAAAGCTTCTTACAAAAATTAATTTAGCAATGGAACAAATAATGAGCTTTGGTGGTGTATTCATTGAATTACCATTGCCAAGCGGCTTGATTCAGTGGATGACTATTATGGAAGCGGATGGATATCATGTTTTTACAACCGATTTTTTGTATAACTTTGAAGATGCACTTGGTACCGTTCTGGCCAATGGTTACTCTGGACTTGGTAACAATGACCCATTCATTTTTACAAATGCTATTTTCGAGCAGATCCTACCAAAGTTAGATGATGGTCCGCACACATACCTTTTTGGAAATAGTCGAAGAATGTCTTTTGCGGAACCTTATCTAGCAGGATTGCATGTATTGCCACTCGCAACTCCGTCCGAATTAAATTCTCCTTCGTTTATCTATCCAGATATAGGAAGAGAAGACGCTATTAGCCTTAGGCAACACTTAGGATCATTGCTTTTCTTTGGTAAACTCTTAGTCAATAACTCTAGGTCTATACAATCTAATGAGCTCCAGTATCAAAGTACGAGTAAAGTCATTGGTATTTATTCGGGAACTGCTTCAAATGTTCAATCCTGATGAGCAATTTGATGTTCTAAAACATTTGAAGAGTTTAAATGGTGTTTTCTACAGTTCAATCGGACAGCAATTAAAGCCTAAAATTATAGAGCTTTGTGTTATTTGCTCAACGCTCTTTGCGTCTGATGCTGGGGCGTATTTATGGGAAGCAGTAAGATGTGCCCGGAGCGTGAAACGAGCCAGTCAAAAAACAGTCTTGTTAGAACCGCAAACTTGGGTCATCGAATTAATGGCCCCATGGTTTCAATTTGTTAATCTAGACTCTATCACGACGGATGTCGTAAATACAGAATTTTTTAGGTTCATGATGGAATCATCATTTGAAAGTGGTGTGATAAAAGATGAAGTAATTAACTGTTGGATTGAAGTTGCTCGAAGTCCAGAGTTTGGAGTGGCCAATTGCTCTGTTTTAATTGGTACATTTTTAAAATAATTGAATTGATAGATGCGATTGTGGAGGTCAATGCTAAGTTTGCGACTTTTCAAATGACGTCAATGATATTAGCTTCAAGTTTAGCCACCGTCCAGTCTGATTTAGTTTCCGCTGTACTGGCCTTTCACTTAAGTTCCTCTGCATTTCCATGGAAAACTGAACAACAGGGACACCCTTACAGCCATTCATCATTGCCAGCAATTAAAGAATATGTTGCGACGTTGCATACATTGGCAAAACGTACTGCACCAGAGAGTAGTAATGATTACAAAGCAAACTGTGCTAGTGCTGCATACCTCACTTCTAACCTGCTCACCCATCACTTTGAAAGTTTTATTTCGCATGTTCCAGTGTTACTCAACTTTATTATTATGAATTTAGACGGACCTTTAAAGGCTGGTATTGTCTCTCCACTGCTGAATGGTTTGATTTATGGGTTTATTGCATTTTTGCATAGTTCAGAATTAGTAGATGATCCTCAATTTACAATTGTGCAGAATAATCTTAGAAAAGTATTGGGATGGCTGCAAATGTCTAATGCAGTCGTGACTTGGACACAAGAGGATGAGCTTCCAAAAAGCGGTTTACCATTACCAGAAATCCCTATTGACAAATTTTTTTCCGAATTGCTGCCGATTTTCGAATTCAATAATATGAATTTACAGGAAGAACTAATTGATGAGTTGTTGAAGTGGGCGGTGGAGGGTTATTTGGTAATGAACACACTTTTAACATATTCTAGAGCAATGAAGAATCAGCTCATGCGATTAATGGATACAATGTTCTTCTAAAGATGAATAAAAAACTAGCATCAAGATTTTTTGAACTTTTACTGCCAAGATTGCTGGATCAATTGTCAATACTTTCACAACTTGAAGTTGAAGTCAAGTCTCTGAAGACAACCGATAAGCCTGGATATGAAGGTTTACCAAAGGGAAAACTTGACTTACGAACGAATGCGGAAGATATGATCCTCACTATACTCAAAGTTCATTCCATCTTATTGTTACGCCTCAAAGATAATTTTATGCTAGAAAATAACGCAATTTTATTTTGGTCATTTGTTGGGTATATATTTGTTCTATTAATATTAGTTTGTTAAACTTGCCATACAAAGATTTTGGCAATGTAGTCTTATTTGCCATTGATAATCTACTATTTATGATTCGAAACATTGATACGAGTAAATTTGAATTTGAATCATTTGAAGCAGTTGGACAATCATTAGATAAAGGACTGGATGTACCACAGTTACTCATTCCAGTTTTATTCGATTCGTCAATGATATGTCAAGATAAGGCTATTGAATTCTTGATTCAATTTCATCTGCAATTTGATAGGCATTCAGTAGGGTCTAATCCTTCATCCGAATTCTACTTTTTGCTTTATTTTATCACTTGGTTGTTCGTTAGATTGGAAGAACAATCATTGCTAACACCTACCGTAAGTTATTTTACCACTCATATTAGTTTTTCTCGATTATTCGTCTTATGACAGACTTTCTGAAAAAGTATTATGAAACGGCCTTTGTAGGAATACTTAAAGGAGTAAACGTTATAATTGATATTTTCCAATCATCAAGGTATATCCCACCTGAAGCGCGTGCAGATATATTCGACAGGATTATGCCAGATTTCATCAAATTTTTCTTAAATAAGTATACCAACAATATGGCACAATACATTGGTCAACTGATTCTGATATCGCCTAATCATAAACAATTTGGACTGAAAATGGCACAGCTACTTTGGGTAATTGCAATGGCGGAACATCAGAATTTGAGTGATATTGGACATTTAAGATCTTTGATACGAAGTATTCCATTTCTTCAAGACCCTACTATTGATAGTGACGATTTAGTACTTCGCACCTTTGACCACCATAATCAAACATTTATAAAAGAATTGGATGTTGCGAGTCAAGGTCGTGTAGAGCCATTACCAGAGTTGGATATTCCTGAAGGTTCTGTCAGGTAATTTAGAAACTTGTATATATTAATGATTTAGAGCTGCTTGGAATTGGTTACATCATAGATTGAAGATAAATCCCTCAAACAAGATGTTTGATTTACCTAATCAATAAGGTTTAATTTAAAAAATCCAATATATTATTTTCAAAAACATTATTGCTCTATCATATCAATATGGGATACAGTTTCAGCACCGGTTGCTGTTTGTACTAACGTCATATCATCCCCATTTTCACAAGTAGTCTGCAACTGTGATTTTGTCAGTCGAACCTAACTTTTAAGAGATATGGACGTACTGTATCATGAATATCTAAGTCATTCTCTAATTTTGTGGGTTTTTTCAGGTCATTCTAGTATTAGTTGTGTGTGATACATATACCTCCAATTTTATCAAAGAGGCTTGCTGAGATTTGTATTGATTCATTAATAAGAGGTAGTTATCACTCATTTTCAACATTTCAGCCTGCAATGAGTGTGATAATTCCATACCTTGAGCATATCTAAATCATTCCTCTGGGAAAGAGACGCATCAGTAAATCTCTTGAGTTCAACATCTTTTTCGACTAATTTCTCATTCAAATCATTTATAGTTGCATCTTGATTGGTAATGACAGTATTCATAGATTCTACTTGTACACTTTGGGCTTGGACAGTCTCTTTAAGTAAATCAATTTGAACCTGTTGCATTTTGTACATTTCATTGAGGTTTTCAATATTGGAGGACAAATGTTTAACTTCGCTTTCAGACGTATTTGATTGGCTGGACTAATTTGTAAATATTACTAAATCATACCTCACCAAGTTCATAGATACGATTTTTAAGACCGAATACTTCTGAATTCAATTCTTTGAGTTGTTTATGTTGCGTTTGCGTCAGTGATTTCACGATTTGAATTTTAAAATCACCCAATTGCTGGCGAGTTCTCACACCTCGCCTAATTCATTTAAACAATAGTTTCATACCATACAGACTGTATTTTAACTGCAGATCTGATTGCCAATGGTAAATCAGGATAAAAGCGAGACTTGTTAAATGTTTTAACTCCCATAGAACTTAAATGTTTTCTACAAGAGCAACCGCGATACCATGCTATAATTAGATTGTCTGTAATTATTATTACCTTGTATTTTGATAACAAATGGTTCATACTCACGTTGTTCATGCAAAATTGACTCCTTGATAAACTGCTTGATCTCTTTAGTTTTACGAGACAAATATTCCACTTTTGCAGTTAGTTTTGACAAGAGTGTAGAATCTAATTGGTACTGCTCAAGGTATTTTTGTTCGACTGCAGGAAGAAATACAAACTCTGAAGACACTTGTAATTCGTTTACCCCATCGATCAATTGTCTATCGTCAATGACCTTATGCTGTGATTTGAAGATCTCTTCATAGGTAGCATTTTTGTCCAGTGATGATTGTTTTTGTTTGTCCATTATTGTTAAAAAATTTAACCTTCTCGAAATTGGGATGCCCATCATTAGACTACATACTTGAATATAAATTTGGTGAGGATTATGTAGGTTACTACTGTTAATGAGATGAGTTTAGTACACGTCTCAATTTAATCAACAGCAATAAAGACACATGCAATAGAGTATATTAGCAGATTGGATGAGAGGGAAACTCTTCCATTCTTAGTCTATCCTTTGAATTCCATTTCACTGGTTTCGCCATTTTTATTTTTTAACCCAATCAAAAAAGTAAATCAAAATGTTTAGTATGGAAGAAGAAAAGATGGAAAGCCAGTTCCAGGTACGGAATGGATTCTAACTCAGGCTATTATTCTTGCGGGATATGGAAATAGAATGTATCCGCTTACTGAAGAATCCAATGTACCAAAGGGTCTCCTACCCATTGCAAATCATCCAATGGTTTACTATTCATTGCAATGGCTAGAAAAATCTGAAATTTCTAGTATGAATTGTTTCAATATTCATGTTAGATGTCATCATTGCCTGCTATCCTCAAGCAAGGCATAATATCAGTCAATATGTCCATGAAGTTTATGCATCTGCTGCATTGAAAATTCAAGTTTTAGAAGTTCCTGAAAATTCTGGATCCGCAGATGCATTAAGACACTTGAAATCAAATATTACAAACGATTTTATACTGTTAAGTTGTGACTTGATCACCGATATTCCACCAAATTTATTACTAAGAGCACACAGATCTCAAAATCGAACTATGACGGCCCTATTTTATGATGCATCAATGCTGGAATCAAGTGATACTAAATCGTCAAAGAATGATGGTATTGGTTGAATTATTGACTCAATAGATGGTGAAATTATTGGTATTCATGAAAAGTCCTCCACTCTTCTCTTGACTGTTTCAAAAGCAGATTTACGACATGACGATTTGGAAGTTAGAACATCAATTTTATCAAAGTAACGATCTCGAATTTAAAACTTTACATAGATTCCCAATGGTCAGATTATATTCGCAATTAAGAGACGCACATTTATATATTTTTAAAAAGTGGGTTATTAATTTGATTGCCAAAAACACAGACTTGGTTAGTGTAAAGGCTGATTTAATACCACTTCTTATTGAATGTCAGCATAGAAAACTAGTTTACGATAGAGAAGGAATTGAAGGTATTTTTATTGTATATTCAACAAAAGAATATTTGAACGAAACACCGTCTGATATATTTCACAAAGCAAGACTACTATCACATTCTGGTACACAAAATTCACAAGGGATTGTCTGTACTGCATTTGTTCATAAACAAGGTTTTACTGCAAGAGCAAATACTATTGGCAGTTATTGTGAAATAAATAAGACTGTGGTTAAAAATTTACAAGCTCCTGTTCCAACCACTGCGGAAATAAATCCAAAAACACAGGTATCAATGTGTTACTTATATCAGATTGGCTCGGATTGCCTGGTTGGTGATGGTTCCAAAATTGGGGAAAGATGCTCAATTAAACGTTCTGTACTGGGTAACCATGTACAAATCGGCAAGAATTGTAAAATCACTAATTCAATTATTATGGATTATGCATGTATTGAAGATGGGTATTTCAAGTAAAATTTGACAGTAGTGTGAAATTAGATTCATGTGTTATTTGTAAAAGCGGTAAAGTATCCACTGGATCAGAATTGAAGGACTGTGAAGTAGGTGGTAAATTTATAGTTGCAAAAGATAGTAAGATACTCTGTTATTGACATCCTAGCTCGTGCCAAAAGTGAACAGCTTGTTCAAGATATGGGTGACGAATAATTATTATCTGCATTTAATTTGATTTTATTTTAATTTAAAATAAACCACAAGTTTAAGGTGTTGAGATCAATCAACAATTTTTGAGTTCGTTTTAGGTTGTTTCATAAACCAAAAAACTTACTCTTTTTTGTTCCAATGTCAGGTAAAATCCATCCAAAATTCAATGATTAAAAGCTATAGAAATATTGGTGTTGGATCATTTTTGTAAATCTATTGTATCACGAATCCCAATTGAACTATGGCATATCATCAGCAGTCACCTTTCCATAACCGAATACCATCATTTAAGACTATCAAACAAAGTGCTATCACTACCACTTGTTCCAACATTAACTTGGGAAGCATTTCTGGTGTCAACAATGTCAACCTCTCGAATACCTCAACCGAAACGTATGAATTTACTAATGGAACATATGACAGCCGAAAGAGTGCTTTTACTATTTATCGCAAAAGAGTATGAATTGGTTGAAAGTATCCTGAAGAATTCCAAATCAGTAAAACTCATTTTGAGTGAAAAACAGTTGTTATTCGATGAATCTGTGAAAAGAGCGTTACCAAGACTTGTTCATTTATTATTAACAGATCCAGAAATCAACCCAAATTCTATACCCATGCAGAATCTAATTGCAAGTCTCAATCGAATTTGTGCTGAATGTTTCCGTGATAAATCTTGGGATATAATCACTGCAAGAAATCATTTAGAAACTTTGGTGAATTTATTATCAATCCAGTACAATCAATCTTTACAATACCGATTATATTTAAACTCAGTCGTCAGTTGGGTTTGTTTGTTTGGGTTAGATTCGATTTTGGATGAATTATATGCCAAAAATTTGATGTTCACTCTAACACCTGATGAAAATTGGATAATTGCTTCAGCAACGTTTGGACATACGAATATATTGAAACGACTTTTGACTGATGATCGATTGAATCCATCGGTGGAAAATAACAATGCATTGTCGATCGCATGTATAAATGGTCATCATCTGGTTGTTCAACTACTTTTGAAAGATTTACGGGTTTTGGAATCAAATATAACGGAATGTTCGAAACTTGCTCTCATCAATAACCATTATTCATGCTTTAGTTTGGTTAGTAAGCATATGTCAACATATTGTATGATCAAGACTGTGTGGGTTGCTAAATGGTACTATATTAGCTCGGCTGTTATTGTTGTGGTGTTTTCTACTTTGCTAGTTATATTACCTTCATTATCTACATATCTGCTGATTGGCGTAACTAGTTGCCTAATGATGCTGGTTTTATATTGCTACTACATAATTTAAATGAAACTTATAAATAATATAGTGAATCTTAGGATATTAGTCCAATAGGAAAGAAATTTGCGTTTTCAGAAAGTTATATTGATTTATTCAATGCTTAGGTTCATTTTTCAAATTCAAGAGTGATTCTGATGAATCATATTCGTTGGACAATAATCTTGGTCCTCCTCCCACAGAAGTACTGATGATGCGACTGAGAGAATCGATTGGATATGGTTTCAGCCCGATTTTTTTGATTAAAAGCTCAATATCTTTGGTTTTGATATCGTTCAGGTAATTAATTCCACGTCCATAATAGAGGGTCTTGTCAGATTCAGAAGTGGTTGTAGGAAAGAAATGATTCACTAGCCCAATAACTTCAGCAACATGCTTCTTATTGAGGTAAAGAACTGCATTTGGACCTGCATCGAAAGTGTACGCTGCACGGTATCCTCTTTGTTTACCATGAGCATCCTTCTTCAAAAAGACTTTGTTATAAGCAGTAACAAATCGGATAATTTGTCTTGAAACATCGTTCATGTAGAAAATTGGTGGATAAGTATCTAAGCAAACGGCATGGAATTGATTAGAATCAATCATGGTCAATTCAGCAAATGCATCAAAGTCATGAGTCTTGATAGCATGTTCCATATTCTTCATTCTTTCTGGAACAACCGATTCAATACGATGCTTTAATAGATCGGAGGAATTTACAGTATCTTGCATACCTTCAGTAGATCCAACATCTTTTTTTGCATCAGAAACAACCAAAATCAAAGCTTCCATGTCTTTCCAGGCATTTTCATCACACACTTGTACAGCTAACGAGTCAGAACCGTCAGCTTTAAGTCCCATTTCCCATTTTACAAACCCACCAAATAAAGACCGACAAGCTGATCCAGAACCAACACGAGCTAGTCGAGATAATTCAGAAATACTTAGAGGTAATTCATAAAGTTGAAATAAACAGTAAGCTAAACAAGCAAACCCAGAGGCGGATGATGCCAAGCCAGCAGCGGTAGGAAAGTTATTCACGGAAGCGATAACCACTTTCCAAGTAGACATATCTGCTAACTTTGGATCTTCGTCTTCCATTTTCTTTCTACACTCTCTAGCTTGAGATAAAACGGTCTGAAATCGTTTAGCTTCTACACTTTCTTGCTTTCCATTCAAAAAGAGTAAATCCGACTTTAATGATTTTGAACAACGAACGGTGGTAGTTGATTGTAGATCATTTTGTGAGAGAGTTGCGGACAATGATGAATTGGTTGGCAAGATCAGTTTCGTATCTCTTTTTCCCCAGTACTTTACAACTGCGATATTAACAGGAGCCGAGCAAGTGACTTCCTTATACTGTTCATCAACTTTTGGACTGTGGGTTTTTGGTTTTTTAACTGGGTGACTAACATCTTCTTTCAAGGCTAAGGAATTAATGACCGATCTGGCAAACCTTTCAATGAACTATTTGCACCAATCTGTTCTTTGATTTGGTCTTTACTTTCATTGTCATTCACAACCGCTCTTTTCACCATTTTTTGTCAAGATACAAAGGTGAAAAAGTGAAAAATATTGAACTCTTGCTTTGCTTGATCTTTATTATAAACATATTAAAAAACAGTGGTCGATTGGATCTGTAAATGAACCAAACATAATTATCAATGTTTGGTCTACTGTTCTACTTTGACTACTTTAATGGGTCGATTGTCTTCATTCAGATCTCTGGTCTGCTTTTTACGTTCATTAGATACTCCAATACTTTGTCTCATCTCTTCCCAGAATCTCCCGCGTTTCTTTGATGTTTTAGAGGGGGGAGTAATATACTTGCCACCAAGACTTGAACTACAACCAAACGATAAAGAAGTCTCTTTGCCTCCAGTAGCTGGAGAAAGAGTTACATTTCTTGGTGTGATTGAACGTCTGATACTTTCCATAATTGTCCTTGGTGGTGACATCTCATCTTTCAATTCGTCCAAACTTACTCTTTTATCACTATCAGCTGATTCCTCTTCATCTATGTTTAGCAGCAACACTTTACCAATTTCATTTGATGAAGACTGCATGTTTCTTTCCCGTTGATTCGAAACCATATCTATGTTTGAATAACATCCAAAGTCCTCAGACTCTAATTCCAAATTGATTTCTTAATTCATTAACCATATTATGAATACCTAATTCACTATAGTCTTCTTCTTCAATTTGATTGCCATTGTCCTCATAGCCCTCTAAATCGTTCAGATGTAGCGGTTCATCTTGTTGGGTATCTTCTACATCAATCATTTGATACTGATCTTCAACTATAAGAGTCAACAATATATGCTTACTTTCATCACCAGCAGGGGCCCAATGGGAATCAATCTCCTCACCAGCTTTATCCACAGAGAAGTCGTTGGCTTGATGAACTTCGACTTCTGAACTCTCATGATAATCATCAGCTATTACAGATTCACTCTCGTGATCTGGGATAATGTATTGCGACCAACTCTTCCTTAAATTTGTCCAGCACCCATGTTGTATTTTCTCGTCTAAAACCGCAATATCCTTTGCATTTTTAGACCAAATTCGCTTCAATGTTGGAGTCATGGAATTCTCAGACTCTTCTGAGTGTGTATGATGACTAACAGAATCTGCTGTACTATTTGCCAACAAAACACATGGATACTCTTCAATCACATTTAACCCTCTAGTATAGATAGACTTATCTTCATTACAACACTCCACCTCTTCGTAATTGCTATTTCTTTCAAATCTATTATTAGAGTTAATTGAATTGCTATCCTCCTCAATATCAATTTTTGATTTATCAGCCTGCCTATCATCATCATCGACAGATATATGTGATTGTTCTGTTCCATTTTCTTCAGGGATCAAAACTTCTTCATCTTCATCATTTTCTTCATCATTCACCACCGAAGAAATCGATTTTCTCATATCTGAATGTCTCTTCAATATCGCCGATTCCAGTTCATCGACTTCTGAATCATGATCATCATCAATATAATCTTTCTTTGAAAATTCTTGTATAGGCTCAATCACATCCTGTAATGCTTCTTGTTCTGTATCTGGTTCACTATAACTCGAACTTTCGCTTGCACTGTCGTTTAAGTGTGCAAAAATGGAAAAGAATTTATCAATTTCACGGTCGCCATCAGAATCCTGTGAGTTTGATTCTACATCGAAAATGGGATAATCTGATTGTAAAGTATGAATATTCGCCTCTGTTTGACAGTTAAAAATAGGACAGAATTACCTCGTAGGCTGGATTGTGAATCTTGATCATCCAAGTCCATGTCTACAATCTCATCTGTTGCTTCATTGTGTGCATTTTCCAATGATTCTGTCATACGCTTATAAGCAGGTGTTGTAATTTGAATATACGACTCATCAGATAGATCATTATCACTATAGATTAAATTAAAAATGCATTACTATTCTGGAAGTTTTGCTCTTGATTCATCAGAAAAATCCGACCTGTCTCCTTTCCAATAGTCTTCACCATATGTTTCTTGTTCCAATTGTGTACATAGCATATCATGTGAATGACTCTCTGGGTCAATCTCCTTTTGATTCAAGTTTGAATTTTCCAACTGATTTGGTTGTGTATCAAACTCTTCATGATCTAGAGGATAATACTGCGTCTCTAATGCAATAATTTCTGGTAGCTTTGTTCCAATCGGGTATTCGTTATCATCCGTATCTGATAACTGAGTGGGAACAGTTTGCGTAAAGAGGAGTTCTTCTTTTCGATTCATATGATAATTTTCGATGCTATATTGCGAGTGCATATCAAAGTCTTCATCATCTGACTCCTTATCGTGAGATTGGCTTTGTTCTAATTGCGGATTCAAGAAAGTAGTATCGGCAGGCTGATGATCGGATACAGCATTTGATTTTTCTCTTTCTGCTTCCGAGTTCGACTTCTGACTGTTTTCATCCGGTAGTGGTTCAACTGGTTGGGGTGGTTCGGTATTTTCTTTGATAACACCAGAAGAATTTCCATTATCACTACGATTATGAAATGAAATTGGTGATAAATCCTCAACTGCACCCTCAATTTGTGTTATAGTGTTTACAGTATCGAAGTCGGTGTCATCTGGCTCCATCAAGTAGTCGTCGAGTCTTTCGGATCGTTCTTTTTGACTGTGCATCGGAGAGGATGATGTTGCGTTTTGTTCATCTTCCTCGGATTCTTCCATAAATTGGATTTGGCTTGATTCGTTCAAAAGGTACAATTCATCCAAATCGTCTACAATTGTTCCTTTATCTGCTGGAATTTCGCCCGCAGTGGTGTTTTCTGAGATTTTATGTTCTTCTTCATTGACTCTGCTTAATTTTTTAAAAACTAAAATGCTACCTGGTATTGGTGTCATTATCGACCACTTCTACAGGATATACATCGCTTTCTTTGGTATCAAAATTGCTTTTGCAGTCCATATTCATTAAAGTAAAATCCTGAGATTAAAATGTAAATACGCAAACCCCCCAAGCGGCATGTGGAATATTCTTTGGCGGTGTTCCATTGGATCTAATGATAAAAAAGTTAAATTTTACTGCTGGTTTTCCATACTGAGATTCTTCGATCCATTCTCTTCAATACTTAAGGTTAAGGCACCATTCATTACTATTCCTGGATGAAATTCAACTTATTGGCAATTTGATCAACGTCACAGACAGAATATGGCTTCCCCACTACGGATATACCTTCTGAACCAACTATTTTCATGCTATCAATACATATCATGGCGCTATAGATATTTTTAGACAATAGGACAAACCTATATTTGTTCAACTTCGTTTTTCTAAACTGATATCGGAATTTGAGAATGATTATACATGCTCCGCTATAAGAAGTAAGAGCTTTGGATAGGTTCATTCTAAGAAAAAGTTAAGAACCAATTATTACTGGTTAACTACCGATTCGGTTATGGATGCAATACAAAAATGCTTTGAATCTGATATTTCAAGCAGGTAAAATGGATTTGAGTCTGTTGGAATTGAAAGAATCTATAATGAACACACTAAGAAATACGCTGATAATCTGTGCTCTTTTGGACACGCACCAGTGAGGCATGTTTGACTGCAAGTCACCCAAGGAAGGATTTGGGATGCTTTTTAAAATCTCTTCTGCTTCTGTTAAATCCTTGTCTGTTTGCTGTAGAATCCAGACTTTGTCCACGAATTTACTCATAAAAAAGTAAAAACTATCTGTAGACGTTCAAAACCACTTCTGAGAGTCAATTGATTGATACTTCAACTAGAACAGTAATAAACTATTTTAAGTAGCAGTCATTTATATGATGAGTCCTTAGCATCCTGAAGGGTATTTCTATTTGTCCGAACTCTACAACTAATACGCTAGCTGATCAACCGATCATCCATCAAGTTTTCTTATTGTTGACATTGATCACGTACCCTTTGAATCATTAAATTTCAATTTGTTTGGTGTTTTATCAGGAACTGTTTTTCACAAATGACAAAGAATTGGTGGTTGATGGTTAGAGAAGAAGGTAGATTTCAGAATAAATATTAACCTGATGTAGAAGTCACTCTGATCAAGGATTTGGTCTATTTAGTTCAGAGTAAGCTTAATCGTCATCAATCCATTTCATTGGAATACTTGAGAGAGGCTATCAGAGTGGTGTTTTCGAATGAAGCCAATAATATATCTCATCATCAAGCTCAGTTAATCGATACGACTTTGATTATCCTGAATCGATTGTTACCTAATCACTCCTGGAATCAACGAATTAAACTATTGGCAAATCTAGTACAAACAAACGCTGCACAAGAGGCTCAGAATACCTTCAACAATCATCAAATACTCGATCGATTACCACTGAAATCGCAATCAGTACCAGAAATACATTCAAGTTTTCAACAACATGATAAATATTCATTCATCAATCAAGAATTCTCAAATATTTCTGATATAAATAGCACTGCACCTTATTGTCTGCATCATCAGCAGCATTTAGTGCCTATGAAATTCAGTGCGATTTCTGGTTCCATTCAACCAGAGGAAACACACTCTGCTGCATTCAACCATACGACCAATCCAAACTATCAGTTAGATTCATTCTCAGTGGAATCATCCACAGATAGTATGATGAATCCTTCGGATATTCTACATCACACCAATTACGAGCTCGCAGAGATGTTATCATCGTGGAAAAGGTTTAACAAAGCACTTAACTCTAGTTCAATCAAAAAATTGAAATCTAATAAACAATGGATTATGCAAGTAAGAAACAATAGCTCAATATAGGAATGGATGGCTGCGACTCGGTTTTGGAGCAACTCATTATTGAAACGATCATTCAAATACTGGTTAAAATCAGCAGTATTACAACAAAATGCTTGGTATTTTCGCAATCAAAACCTTCAAGTGAAATATTTTGCTGCTTTATACGCAACTTCCTCCAGTAGAAGAGTAATTCGTGATTTATAACAGGTGTAGAAGTCTAGAGTACTTTGGCTAAAACAGATTGCGTTTAAATCTTTGAAAAATCACGCAAATGAATCAGTAGTATATCAAATCAATGCATGTCGTCAGTTTCAAATTAAATATATGAAACGAACACATTTTGATGTTTGGAAAAACAAATACGAATTTAGAAAACATTCAGAATTTGCTATTCAGACAGTTTTAATCAAGAAACGCAAAGATATTACCAAAAAGGTTTTTAGAGTATAATGGTTTCGTCATTTTTTATATTAGATATGGAAATTGGAGGCCAAGAAAAGATTAATTGCTCGTATTAATCAATCAAAAGTCCTGGGGTTTCGATTGGGTAAATCATTCTTGATTTGGAAGCGAAACTGTTTGTTGTCTCAAAGATATAGGCGTTGGGAGTATATAAAGGATGATAAAATTGTTGAATCGAAGTTTAGAGTTTGGAAATCAAGGTATTCTTAGCAAAACTAACTATTTAAACTCTTAGATATAAAAGCATCATGGTTGTTTTGACACAGTGTTATGACTTGGAATACAAAAAGGAGTCGGTTTTACTTCAAAGATGTTTTTTGTCTTGGAAACGAGTGTAAGTAATTGGATTCTAAATCATCTAGCTATGAAGGTACAATTTTGAGCAAAATGGCAATAGAACTGTGTAATTTGAGACAAACAATTGGCAATGTCAAACAAGCATTTTTGAAATGGAAGAGCAGGTATTGATTGCCGCTTAATTTCAGTACTGCGAA
Source organism: Globomyces pollinis-pini (assembly GCA_025399215.1). NCBI lineage: Eukaryota > Fungi > Chytridiomycota > Chytridiomycetes > Rhizophydiales > Globomycetaceae > Globomyces > Globomyces pollinis-pini. The sequence goes on along the minus strand of MU621133.1, from coordinate 56,509 downwards.
ATGTATAGAGCGCCGAAACAATTGTTTGGTGATGCAACGAATAAGTTCTCAGCGACTATTAAAACGTCAATTCCGCTACTGGCAGCTTAAAATGATTGAGAATTCATACATATCAAGAACTAACAGTCGCATGAATAAGAATCGAAATTGTTTTAGAAAATGGAAGAAGAAATAGTAATGGTGTTTATTTAATTGTAGTATTACAAAGACGCAGTTAAAGGCAGCATCTAATCATCTTGTCTGGAATAAATTCAGTCAGTGGAGGTCATTTCTGCACAGGGTTAATGTATGTACATACTTTGACATGATTTATGATAGAGATTAAAAGGAAATTTAAACTTGCACACAACCTTACAAAGACACAATAGAAAAAGGTTATACTTCCGCAAATGGTTAATTCTGTTTGTCAATGGTCAAGCGAGACTTAAGTTTACATTACAGATACCATTGATCAAACAGAAAGTAAAATTATTTCTTGTAATAAGCAGATCCGAAAAATAATCACTCTGAATCAATTGGAACCAAACAATGACCGTTTGCTTGTTGAAGTATTCAGTAAATGGGATCGAAAGGTTTCTATTTTAAAAGTTCGATCATAAATGACTGATGTTTAGGCTCAAGAGACTGTGGGTAAAAGATTTTTCTTGAAAGGATGGTTGAATAAATGGAGGGTTTCTTTCAATGTCACCAATTTTCAAAATCGTAAACGGAAGTCGTGTGTTCAATTGTGTTTTAAGAAATGGAAATTAAGCGCAATATCACAAAGTAATTGATATTACTGATTCTAACTCGATTAGTGTATTGTAACAATATCCAGGCTGCTGTGGTAAAAAGATGTTTCTTAACCTGGAAACTTGCACTAAGACGATATACAACCATGCATAACCAAGCAATGGTAATAATGCATGAATCTAATACCAGAATTTCTATAACGAACCGCAGGTTGACTCACATACAATTCTTCGACTAAAACGGACGTTCAAAAATTGGCAACATGAACTATTTTATCAACGTTTTATTGCAAAAAGAAATAAGATCAGAATTTTACGTATACTGTTAACATGGGTCACAAGGATGGAACAAAATAGAATTATTCGCAATACCTTGCGAAAGAACACACTTCAACGGCATTTTAAGTAATATTCAATGAATTAACTATTTAGGCTATGGAAATTAATATATACCAGTAATTTATTAATGGAAAATAGTGGAACTGCTGTCGGAGAAAGTAAGACGATGCTGTTTAACGCTAGCTGCTATCATCAAACACTGCTTTTCAAAATGGAAACTCTTGATGAACCGATACCATGGGAATCAACTTAATTCTTCTGCTCGTCTTTTGAAAAAAGTCTTTAGCAAATGGAAGACAAAGCGAATTAGACAGCATGCATGGAAAATTGCAGATGAGCATTTTAACGAAAGGCAATGGACCATATGGAAAGAGTTTTTTATTGCATGGAGAAACGCCAGACGGGTAAGATCGACCAGCTAACTTTAGGGCAAACAAGCTAACCGATACAAGAAGTGGAAGGTATTTTATGCTCTTCGAAAAGCATACAAGCATCGAATGGACTATGGAAATGCTACTGAAGTTTCTAAACGTTTTCAATTGCAGCACTTTTTTTTCATGTGGAGAAGAAGATACTACAAACTCCATAGTCTAGACGCAGATATATTCTATCAGCGTGGTGCAAGTAAACCGCGCCCATTTGTGACTCTGCATTTAGCAGAAGGGGAAGCCAGTGTGTCATACCCTCGTCCAAATGATTTAATTGAAATTGCAATCAGTTGGTATACTGAAAGGCTAAAAACTTTGGCGTATCGAATATGGAGAAAGCGGCTGTTTACAAAAATTCGCCGATATCAACGAGCAATGTACGTTTGTTCGTTTCGGTCGACACAAAAAGTGCTTCGGTATTGGAATATACGCCTAGAAAGACAAATAGCTACAGGGAAATGGGCGTCATTAACATTTGCTTTCCGAAAGAAGGGAAGTATGTTTCAACACTGGAAAATTATTCATGAAAAAATTGCCAAGTTTAACGAAGTAGCAGCAAAAAGACACGTTAATCATGTACTTAAAAAAGCGTTGCATAAATGGAGGTCGCAGGCGTCATATTATCGATCATTAGATGTTGCCGTGAGAGAGGAACGCTTAATTCAAATATATAGGCAATATTTTTGGATATGGAGGAAGAAGCGATATGTGATAACCTTCCAAAATAATCACTTAGAAAAAGTCGCTACCATGGCCAGAGTTAATCGTCTGAAATCTAGATGTTTTCTTTATTGGAGGCAAAAAGCAATGATTGAAAAGCTTATTTATGTTCAATTTAGTAAACCGCGGTTACAATCAATCTTTTCATTTTGGAAAATTAGTACTCGATTCCAGTCAAATCAGCGGATCGCACTAAGTCAAGCTGGAATTTTGGCAAATCATTCACAGATCACGACCTTCTTTTTGGCCTGGAAGCAGAAAATGCTGCTTCGATGGGCACGGCAGTTTTCCCGCTTCCAATCGGAAAGGTATTTCTTTAGCCATTGGATCTATCGACTACACAATAAGCGTTATGAGAAGTCCCATTTTAAGCAATTGAAGATATCTGTAAAGTTACATTTTACCAAAAAGAAAGCAAAGTATTTTCAAGGTATCTTTTTTAACTCACCGTAGTTTGGAGACAGTTGGCAATAGCCCGAACTTTCAGAAATTCCAAGAATCTAAAGTTAATACAGCCAAAGTTTTTGAAATGGAAAAGAAAGGCCGATGGTTATCTGTTGGCTAAATCTTTTTGGCAGAATCGAGTAAGAGCCTCCAACTTTACAACGTGGGCATCACGCCAAGTATGTTGATTACGTTGCTTTACTAATTTTAGCAAAACATTGAGCGGTATACAAAGCGAGCTTGTAATCAGTATGATAAAAAGCTTGCACTATCTCATTTTGCATCTTGGTTTAAAATGGTTTGCCTTTTAGTGAAGCGTAAAGAACTTGAAAAGAGAAGGTTACACCGCTCATTTTTCAAATGGAATCAGCTTTTGTTCATATGGCAAACAAGGGGAACTATTGCCGAGAACCATTCACTTTCAAAATTGAAAAGTTGTACTTTTCATCATTGGGTAAACTCGACCAGAAATGAAGTTAATTGATTGAAATTAAAACTAGGTTGCCAAATTCGTATCTTCTCAGAGATTGTTACGTAGAAAATATTTCCTTGTTTGGTTAAACAAACACTCGACATGTAAATGTAAGGTTTTTACTCTTAATTATAGTATTTGAGAATAGAATATACAATAACTCTTTGTTGAGGTCAAGCATCACAACATGGCGCTATAAAAAAACTCGAAAGTTACGTGCCATTTATCATAATCGAAAAACTGTCATCAAATTCTTTAAATCGTGGAGGAACGCATATCGCCGAAATATGTTTAATTCCTATAGAAAGTTTGTAAGTGATTCACGTCCTCTTAACAATTAGGTGTTTGCAGAGACTTGGTATATATAATATTCTAAACTTCAGGGCGAATCAACAGCTGCTTCGAAAAATATTAAATGCCTGGAAAGAAGTTTTGGGAGTCAATGATCATAATGATGATTTTAATTTAGTAAAAAGTGCACAATTCGGTAGCGTTATGATCACCAGGTTGAACAGTTGAAATATTCAATCCTTTTATAAGAATAAAATCAATTACCATCTTTTGTAATGTTCAGTTTGTCCAGTCCCGTCACACTGTTTTTGTCCACCATTTCTCATTTCTTTTCTTCATAAATGGCATCTCAATTCAGTGAACCAAATCTATCTTCAAGAGCAGATATTCCTACTACAACCCGTCGATCCAACCGACCAGCACCTGGCGAGATTCGACGAGCAATAGACGAAACTGCAGAACAAGTTCGAAAAGATTTTGAATCTTTCCTTTCAACGTATATTGATCTATCTGACTCTGTTTAGCTTTGAAGATCCGGAAACTAAAACTCTGCTGTACATTGAACAGATTAGAATCCTTCGAAAGACTCAATCTTCTACCATTTACATTGATTTTACACACCTTCAATCCCATAATGACATCTTAAGTGATGCGATCTCTCTGCAATATTTCAGGTATTTACAATCTATCTAATTTGTAGAATGGAGCCGTTTCTTCGTAAAGGCATTCAGAATTTGGTTCGTGAGCATGATCCACAATACTTGAACTTATCTTGGAGTGGAAATCAAGACGTTGACACTGATAACCTTCGAGAATTTTCCGTTGCCTGGTATGGAATTGATACTATTCAAAAGTAATTTTTATTATGACTAAGATCACAGACTTCGTCAATTACGAATGGAACAACATGCCCAATTAATATCCATCTCTGGTACAGTTACTCGTACTTCTCAAGTGAGACCGGAATTGCTTTTCGGAACCTTTGAATGCAATGATTGTCATACATTAATACGAGATGTTCAGCAAGAGTTTTATTATACAGAGGTACCTTTTTTGATTACTTATATTTAGCCAACAACTTGTTTGATGGAAACCTGTGGAAATCGAACTGATTTTTCTTTATTGACTGCAAATAGTAAATTCGCTGATTGGCAAAAAGTTCGAATTCAAGAAAATGCAAACGAAGTACCGAGTGGTGCTATGCCTAGAGTGATGGATATTATTTTTCGAAATGAATGTGTCGAAAGAGCGAAAGCTGGTGATCGTGTGATTATTACTGGCTCACCATTGGTCGTTCCTGATGTTAGTCAACTGATTGGATCCAAAGTGAGTGTACAGCGTGATGCCAGTTTTGGGAGAGGAAAAGGTTTTTTATTTTTACATTAAACCAAACAGATGGATTTGGACAAGAAGGTGTGACTGGATTAAAAGCCTTGGGAGTTAGGGAGCTTACTTATAAGCTGGTGTTCTTAGGTAGTTTTGTTCAGCAAGTCGAAGAGAAAAATGCACTTTCTGCATTGCATGACTTAGAAGCTGAAGATCCTCATACTTCATGGTTGGCAAGACTAACAGACGAAGAAAAACGAGATATTGAAAGTATGAAATCTGATCGTCGCATCTATCAAAAGCTTGCAACTAGTATTGCACCACACATTTATGGTTTTATAATTAATCTAATTGAAAGGTCATGAAGATGTAAAGAAAGGAGTACTGCTGCAATTGCTAGGAGGTGTTCACAAATCAACCCATGAAGGAATCAACCTTCGTGGAGATATCAATGTATGTATCGTTGGGGACCCAAGTACAGCAAAGTCACAATTTTTGAAGTATTTTAATTCAATGATAATATTAGATATGTTGCTGGATTTATGCCAAGAGCCATCTATACTTCAGGAAAAGCATCCTCAGCAGCTGGTTTAACAGCATCCGTCCTTAAAGATGAAGAGACTGGTGAAATGACAATTGAAGCCGGTGCACTCATGTTAGCTGATAATGGAATCTGTTGTATTGATGAATTTGATAAAATGGATTTGAAGGATCAAGTGGCAATCCACGAAGCTATGGAACAGCAAACTATCAGTATCACTAAGGCGGGGATTCAAGCTACTTTAAATGCCCGTGCGTCTATTTTGGCGGCAGCCAATCCAATTCATGGTAGATATGATAAGAAACTATCTCTTAAGGTATTTATATTTTGATCTCTAAAACCAAGCAAAACATTGCAATGTCACCACCAATTATGTCCAGATTTGATTTATTCTTTGTGATTTTGGATGAATGTCATGAACAAACTGATTATTGCATCGCCCAACATATTATTAATTTCCATCGATTTAAGGAAGAAGGAATTGATCCTGATTTTACGACTCAACAGTTGAAGATATACCTGACATATGCTCGAGGATTGAAACCAAAAGTACGTTTTATGTTGCCTGATAAATAGATGACTGATGAAGCTAGGGAATATCTGGTCACACAATATAGAAATTTACGTCAGGCTGATGCCACAGGTAAATCACTGGCCTTGTTAATGATTATAGGTGTTGGAAAATCTTCGTATCGAATCACTGTTCGTCAATTGGAAAGTATGATTCGATTGTCGGAAGCATTGGCCAAACTGCATGGTTCAGAAGAAGTACGATTCTCAAACTTTCTAATGAATAGGTGGTTATAAATCATGTAACTGAAGCAGCATATTTGCTGAAAACATCTATTGTCCATGTTGAACAAGAGGCCATTCGATTAGATGAAGATGAGATGGATGCAGTCATGCGAAGTGATGAAGTTGGTCAGTTTGATGAGGATCAAGATATGCAAATGGAACCAAATCCTGAAGTAACTTAAAAATTATTTATGATAGGAACCGGTTGTTGCAGCCCCAAAATCTAAGATCACTCTTTCTGCGGAAGACTATCAAAAGATTGTTCAATCGGTATTATTGAAAATCCGCCGCAATGAGCAATCAACGGGAGTTGCTGGAATGACTAAATCGTCAATTATTAACTGGTATCTTGAGTCGCTTGAAGAAGCACAAGCAATTGAAGATGAGGAGAGTTTCTTATCTCACCGTAAAACTATCAAGAGTGTGTTGAGCAGATTAGTCAAAAAGGTACTACTATTTCTTTAACAGGTGATAGGAATATGCCTTATTGGAAATGAAAGACACCACTCGTTTGGATGAAATGGAAGATGAGGAAGTTATTGAGGATCCTATTCTTGTCATCAATCCAAATTATTTTGATGAAACACAGCAATAGTTGTAATTGAACTTAATATATGAAATCTAATAAGTACATAATATGTTTGTATGAATTCAGACATGTTGCATTAAGCACGATGTTGGCGAGATGTAGAACCATATTACAAACTATTAATATTTCAAGCTAGATTCTGAAATATAACATTTTAATTCGTTTTATTTGGACAAGAATACAAATTACAAGGAGATTTAGTGATGTTTGAGGAACGGAGTTCTAGCAATTACACGATCAGATTTTGTGATTGCACAGAAATCTAAATGATTCAGTTGTGGAATTTTAGAAATCACCATGAATCTGTATCCTTTGACAGATTCAACTGGGTTCCCATGAAGAGTTAAGTTTTTTAGTTTTGTCTATAGATTAAAGGAAAGACTTTACCAAATTCTTCAATTTATCAATATCATTTGTAGCAGATATTTTATTTGCATGTAAGTACAAAACTTTCAGGTTTGGACAAGACAAAAAAGTCTATTGACATTAATATGGTTTCTTACCTCATCAATTTTCGTAAGATTATTGAAGGAAACATCAATCCAAGATATATTGTTTGCATCCATATTGTAATGAGTTAATATTTTTGGAAAATCCAGAGTGTTTTCTAACCGATTGTTGCAGAATCGAACTGATGTTCTGCTGCTGGTCTAAGAACTTACTTAGTACATTAGTTATTACACGAGGAATCTCAGGCAGGGGATTACTCTGGTCATTTTCGGTGTCTACGATAAGTACATCTACAATGAAATTAGCCACTTCCACAATACCAGCTAGGTGAATAATGTCTCGGAATGAAAAATCTAAGGGTGGATCTAGTTGTGGGTATCGACTGGATATCTACACTAAGTAATAAGAGTTTACTGCTTTGGAAGTCATAATGGAAAAATGCGTGTTTTTTTTTATTGTGACACAGATACAGATTGGAATCTCATACAATAATCAAAGGAGACAGTGGACCCAGGTGGCCACTGGTCCAGGACAAGTTCTTATAGCTTAGGGTGGATATGAACACCAATAAATTATTAATAGTTTGCAATTGGTGAGTCATCAATGTTTACAGATTATTTGCTCATCAGAACGCGTCAAATTGACAGGACCACTGACCACTGACTGGCAGAGATTGGTTCCACTGGAACCAACAAATATGTGGTCCAACTTGTTGTTTACCATGGGTCCGACCGTCATGCGGTCGGAACTTTTTCTTTAAAAATCTACTGATTTTTTTTTTCTCCCTCCCCCATTTGAAAAGCTCAAGGTTTTTCAATCTCTCACAGCAACAACAGAAACCAAGTCTTATCGGTTTCCTTTCAGAGTACTCCACTCGCTTCTATTATCAATCAGCACTTCGGGAAATCCCAGGTAGGTTTGCATTCGTTACATCTGCTTTTTTTGTCTTTTGTTCATCTATCTTTGAGCCGTTTCTCACTGTATAAGGAGTTGCCCGGCCTACCACGTCGTTTACAAACCAAAAGCTTTTCTCAAAGATCCACTACGGGATCCTATCTGGTATGTTTTTTTGCGTTAATTTCGCAGACCCCCCTTGGCTGGATTTTAAATTTGCCTAACTACACTCTATTACAATGAAAGAAACTCAAACATTTCTCGCAAGTCACTTGGACTTTGGAAGTCAAACTTTGGCCCCTCCAAGTCTTAAAAAAATACCATCAAAAACTGAAATTATTACTCCTACTGCCCCTGCAATTTTGCATCGGTCAGTATCCTCGATTCTACGAGACGGTGTCTCCAAACATGATATTGAAGAACAAGATCCGTTTTATGTTGCGGATTTGAGCGAAGTTGTCCGTCAATACAAAAAATGGCAACAGTTGCTCCCTCGTGTGCAGCCTTTTTATGGTAAAATTTTTCGTGACTTACTTTTTCAGCTGTAAAATGCAACCCAGACCCAATGGTTTTAAAAGTACTAGCCAAATGTGGTACCGGTTTTGATTGTGCGAGCAAGGTATATAATCATTCCTTAACAAACTTTAGGGTGAAGTACAATTGGTGTTAGACCAAGGTGTTGACCCAAGCCGCATTATTTATGCCAACCCATGTAAGCAAGCTTCCCACATAAAGTTCGCCACATCTAAACAAGTCAATGTGATGACTTTTGACAACGTCGATGAATTGTACAAGATCCAATCCATTGCCCCTAAATCTGATTTGGTGCTGAGAATTCTAACTGATGACTCTAAGTCTGTGTGTCGCTTTGGTGTCAAATTCGGTGCCAAGATGACTCTTGTGCCAATTTTGCTACAAACTGCCAAGAAATTGAATTTGAATGTTATAGGAATCAGTTTCCATGTTGGAAGTGGCTGCTTTGACGCTTCGTCCTTTACCGATGCAGTTGAATTGGCCCGTCAAGCGTTCGATATTGGTGCAGCTCTTGGGTTTAATTTCTCGCTTCTTGATATTGGTGGTGGATTCCCTGGCAATAGTCCTGATGGTCTACAGTTTGTGGATGTAGCAAAAGCCTTGGGACCAGCCATTGATAGACTATTCCCTCCACATATTCGAGTTATTTCCGAACCAGGTCGTTACTTTGTATCATCAGCATATACTCTCGCTGTAAACATTGTTGCCAGAAGAACAGTACCTAGGGACACCACAATGGAAGCCTACTCTGCTTTCTATGACAATAGAAATCAATTGGATACACCAATGGAAAACGTTTCTTCTGATGAGCATCCATCCTTTATGTGTAAGAGTCTTGTTTATAACTTTAGATTACATCAATGATGGTATGTATGGTAGTTTCAATTGCATTACCTTTGACCACATTGTGATCAAAGCAAAGCCTCTCTATCGGGGTGGAAAGTTTTGCTATGAACAACCTTTGGCACTTCCAGAATATGCCTGCTCAATCTGGGGTCCAACTTGTGACTCGATTGATTTGATCAGCAGGGATGTCACTTTACCAGAAATGAGAATTGGTGATTGGCTCGTCGTTGACCGAATGGGTGCATATACTATGTCTGCTGCATCATGCTTGTAAGTTTTATTTTGGTTTAATATTTTCTAGCAATGGCTTTAAGAAGAGCTCTATCATTTACACAATGCCAATGTAATTTTGATGCAGTCAATAAAGTTACAATAAAAAACTAAATATTTCAAAAAAAAAATTCAAGTATTAGAAATCTTTATTGATGAACGTTAATTGCTGAAGCCAAAGAATTAGGATCATTGATGGTTTTTGCATCAGCAATAAGATTTCTGGCTAATTCCAGCTGCAACTAGTCAATTAAATTAACATTACCTTGTCGTGCAAATTCCAAAGCAACACACCAACAACTTTTGCATCTCTCATGTAGTATACAGCTCCTTTGTGATGCTTATCTGGGTTTTGGGAGGTCGGTTGACTCCAAACAGAGATAGTCTTTAGTTTAGGATCAGTCAAACCAATAGCCTCAAAATTAACATTAGAGCCAATGCTACTCCAGTACATAGATTGATGGGTGTATGGTTTTTTAACTCCAGCCATGTTTAGTCCAGCCTAGCCATTAAAGAGGATTCAATACCACTCGACCACTATTGACAGCATGATCGTAATGCTCCACTCTGCGTCTGCCCAATGCAATATCGTGGTATGAAGACACATCTCCAGCAGCATAAACGTCAGATCGAGCTTCTAATTCGGCATTCACAAGAATTCCACCCAAGACAGGATCCACTTCAATTCCAGATTTATGTGCGATAGCCACATTAGGAGATAATCCCATAGCGACAACTACATGATCCTATGGAAATATCAGATGGAAAGGTTTACAGCGGTAACAGTCTCTCCATTGTTCAACTTGAGTTCAATTCTTGAATCCTTTTCGGAAACATCAGTCACTGAGCATTTTGGTTTAACAATCACACCCTCTAAAAATCAGAATGAATCATCAAAGCATACCCTTTTCCAATTTACTAGTCGTCCAAGCAGTCAAGTATTTTGGGAAAACGTTTGATAGATTCCCTTCTTCTGGGAATACTTGGATAACCTAACTAAATAAACCAAAAAAAAAAGTGTACCTTTATCTTAGATTTTTTTGCTAGAAACATAAACATTCAAACACAAACCTTTAGTGGCTACAAAAGTTTAGTGATTTTATACTAGTACCTAATGCACTGGATAATTCAGATCCCAAAAAGCCGCCACCAATAACTACAACTGTTTTGGCTTTATCTGTTACTTTATCGAGCGCTTTAAAGTCGTCCACATTTCTGAAAGTTGTGACTTTCTTTCTCATTTGTTCAGACAATTTCTCCGCAACTTGTAACTTCTTAGGAGTTCCACCAGTTGCAATTAAAACTTTAGAATAAGTAATAGTAGCTGGATGATAAAATTTCAAAGAATATACCATTATTCAAAATCACCGATTTTGAATCAGTATCTAATCTGAGAACACTGGTTTTTGGCAAATAATTTACTTTTGTAGTATTCTTGGTCAATTGAGCTACAATGTCATTTTTAGGATCAATAACATTGAAGTAATCTATCGTTAACGATTAAATGGATCAGCATACTTGAAGGGGCATAAAAGATACTGTAACCTTAGTAATACGCATTTATACCTTGATTTTTTGTTCTGCCAATCGACAAAGGTCAAATCAGTCAAGTTGGCAGAAGAGTTCCATAATTCTTTTGATAGAGGTGGTCGTTGATATGGAAAGAATTCCTCTTCTGAAATAATCAACACTTTAGCAGTAGGATTGACTTCACGTATGGCCTAAAATCAAATTTCAGCAATAGATACCTGCATTGCACTGAAAGAAGCGGTACCTCCACCGATCAAAATATAATCTACATCTGGGCCAGTCACGCTCTTTGGAACAGAAACAGTAGTAATTGGTGATGGTTTTTTAACAGGTTTATCTTCGTATTTTGACCATAAAGAGTACTAAGAATTAGAAGTAAGAACGTACAGCAGGACCAAGTGCCAACAACGTCCCTACTAATACTAAAGCGGTAACTGGAGATCCACTCTTCTTTCGTTCTGTGTGCAATCTTGCATTGCGTAGCATGGGTTTCTGCTTGAGGATTCTGCGAATTGAATTCATTGATTTCTGGAAACTTTTTTGAACTTTTTTATTTTTTTGTATGACTTTGACAATCATTCCCCTAGAGCGACATGAACCGATGGCTGTAGATTCAGACGCTTCGATAGTGACTCCAGGACAGTCGTTGACGAAGGATTTAGCATTTATGCGCGGTCATGGAACATTTACTTTGAATGACAGTTTGGTAGCTTCAGTCGCTGGTACTCTGCAGCGAGTCAATAAGCTATTATCTGTTAAACCATTGAAAACCAGATTTAATGGTGAGATCGGAGATGTAGTAGTCGGACGTATTATTGAATTACAACAAAGGAAGTGGAAGGTTGATATTAAGGGTCGCCATGATGCGTCCTTACTTTTATCTTCCATTAATTTACCGGGAGGGGTTCAGGTACAACTTTGATTACTCTAATGACAGAGGAGAAAAACTGAATCTGATGAATTGGAAATGCGAACATTTTTTTCAGAGGGTGATTTGTTGTCTGCAGAAGTACAGGCCTTTCACTCGGACGGAAGTGTATCTATTCATACCAGAAATATTAAATATGGAAAGCTACGTAATGGTTGTTTGGTGACAGTTCCATCCGCATTGGTTAAGCGATCAAAGTCTCATTTTATCACATTGCCCTGTGGAGTTGATGTTGTTTTAGGGTTAAATGGTTATATCTGGTGCTCTAAACATGGTACGTGCACTTTTCTTATATTAGTTTACATCTCCCCTGAAATGGCAAATCAACCTGAAGGATTATATTCAAATGAAAATGAGGTACTGTCACTAATTTTATTTATGAATAGGATATTTCGTCAATTGAACGGGAGGCTATTGCAAGGGTATGCAATTGCATCACAATTCTAGCAAATCAGAAACTCTCTATATATGAAACAATCATTGTATACTTGTACGAAGTATCATTGGACTATTCATGTTTTGAAATACTGGACATAAACAATCAAAGGCATTTGGTAGAATTAGCATTGGCCAAGATCGAAGCTGTACAAGATATTTAATATAATGAATTTAACTGTCAACTCGTACCATTATTTAAATTACATGGTTGCATTAAACTAATTTCATTTATTTGATCATTTCAATTTATGTTTGAATAAGTGTTCGTAACATATCATCTACAAAATCCTTCCCTCCCTTCATTTTAATTAACTTCAACATCCAATTAGCATCACTACGATCTTCTAGTGCAAGATATTCTTCTTGTAATTCTGATTTAGTTTTAAAGTAATTTTCCATGATAGACTTTAATGATTGATATGATGGAGTTTCCAATGTTTCCACATCCAAACCTTCCCCATCAACGACAAAAAATTCAGTAGCAATCTATAGATAAACATAATATCAATAATTACTTCCATAAATTTGAGAAAGAAGTTAAATCTTCGTATATCCCATTGTTTCCTATCTTTTGGATCATCTCCTAAAGATGGTACAATCATAGCTTCGGCATGATCTACAAGTTGATTCCAAACTCCCAAAACAACTTCAAATGCTATAGTTTCACCTAGCGTTGCCATCATAACTTCAAGATTCGAATTTAGAAAATCAAATAATGGTTCTAGATGATCCTCAATATCAGATACTTCCGATGCTGTCAAGTTATTATCCAATTCTTTAAAAAACTTTTTAACTCCATTGGTTTTGTATTTTAATGCAAGTGGATGTATACGTTCTCGAAAATCAAATGATAACTAAAAAAACTTAGAGTTCATTGAATTACTTGATCAACCATTAATCCAATCAGTTTCTTTTCTGCAATTCCAGTATAAAGTTCAGTAAGTTCATTGAAATGGTTCATATCATAATCTAACACCTGTAATCGTATCTTGACAAATCCATATTGTGCCAATTGAACATTTTCTTCATGTATTCCATTCCGTTGCAATGGAAGTAGTGATAAGGTACCCATGGCGAAAAGACTAGGTGACTGTCCCTCTAGGTGATGTACTAACGAGACTACCAATGAATTGATAGTATAGTGAGATATTCCATAAAGTTTAGAATTCCATGCAATATCGGTTCCTTGAAGAATAGGTTCGGTTGACCCTAAATCCTTACCTACCTTATTTGAAACGCGAATAGATAATTTGGTATTCCAAGGTCGAATTGGTTGAAGGTTTGCATTAAGGATAGATAATGTGTATAGAAATCTATTTGAACCAAATAATCTCTTATCAACCACATTTATGTTGACAGGATCATTTATATTGGGTACCTGTGAAGAGAGTGCTCTCAATCGTTCAGGGATCGCGCGAATATTGAGCAACATCACACACGCCTATCATCAAATAAATAACCAATTCACCTTGGTTGAAATCCGAGTCTCTTCAGGGTTGGCAATTGGCTGTTTTTTACGAATACGTTTTGGAATTGTAACTTTGATTTTACCAAATTGTGCCTTTTTCGGTGGAGCTAATAGAAATCAAAATTATAGTAAATTACGAGGAGGTTGTAATGATTTCTTCAATGCTAACTCTTTGACCATGAAATCTTTACTCAAGCCCGCATATCGATCAATCGCATTTGTAATATCATAAAAAATTTCAAAATAGAATCGTCTTGATTCAGATTCATTTGGCCAATCAAGTTCTTTGATAAAATCAATAAGTTGTTGAAAGGAAGTAAAAAGATCTAAAACGGATGAAGAATGTAAAGCGAAAGCGGATAACTTTTCATAATTATCATGATCAAGTGCTGCTTTGACCCAATCGCATACTTTTGTCTCTAACGGTTACGTTTGGAAATGGTTACCAGTATAGGAAAGCCATTCGGTGACAAAATGGATAAACCATTCTACCATTGGAAACTGATCAGCCAATCTGCATTCAATAATTATAATAAATTACTTGAAATCGATTTGCTCACACACTTTTTGTAATTTTCGTACCGATTTGTATAAATCAAAGACAATCGACATATCTGAGGAGAGGGCTTTGAACGTTCTTGAAAATTCGTCTAATTGAATTGAGAGTGGTTTATAAAATGCCCAAGCTGCTAATGTAGGAATATGAATAGCCCTAGAAAGGTATGAAAATAATGCCAAATATATACCCATGAAGTAAAATATCAAATTCTGTATGATATATCATTAAATCTTTACATATCAAATCTGTCAATGTAATCAAGGCCACATCAGCAGGCCCATTTTTTGTAGTTGAAATACCAACATGACCATGATATCGTGACTGAAGTGATTCCTAACCATGAATGAAATAGATCAATACTAATAACTCAACTTGGATGTGTTTTAGAATATCAACGGATAGACCACGACGGACAAAAATAGGACAAGCATATATTGAGGCGGTAATATTAACAATAGCATCTAATTGAGTGCTAGATATCTTCTTGGATTGATGGGATGGTGATTCAGAAGACACCAATACAAAAAATTCTCTTAAACGAGCATTTAAAAGAGTCAGTAGCCTCTGACTGGTTTCAATAAAATATACCACCTAATTGTTACAATAATTTGCTGCACCTCGTTAGCAGTAGGTAGATCTATTTCAGAAACCATTTCTAAAACGTTTAAAAACACAGGATAAATCGAATCAATATTAATAAACCCACGAGAAAAAATAGAAATAAGTGTTTCTAATTTACTAATTGTCAGTTATGTCGGATTTACCAAATGGAGCGAAAAATCGGACGGATTCTCCAAAATTCAAACGCGCAACTCAAGATTTTTTCTGTAGACGGAGATGGCTCACGTTTCCCTTGATGCATTCGAACAAAATCCCATTCGTATAGTGTTTGAAGTAGGGTTCTAAAACTGTTTATGGGATTGGAAGGGATATGTTGGAATGAATATGCAACAATGGAGTCATTATCTGTGGATTCTAATGACATACGATTGATCTGAAATGTGATGATGCCTGATACATGACTTTTTTTCGACCTTTTAGTTAATGGTCTTGATATAATTCCGGTATCAATGATTTTATTGATTTCCCGTCTCGGTAATCGTACACATCCTAAAAATGCATCCTTTGTGTTACTAGTATCTGATCTAAGGTTGCTAGATGAGCGATTCCATATGCTAATTGTTATTGGTTCATCTACGTCGAGTAACAGCCTAGCAATAAGTATTTAGTTGTATAAGTACAAGCCAACATGGAAATCAAACTTTGGATTTAGAGTAGGTTGTGATATTGGACTTATCCAAGTGCTTCCAAGATATCGGATTAATACATAAGGATTATTTGTTGAATTTGTGTCTTTTGGTATCAGATCAGATGCTTTGGCAATTTCAATCATGATTGGATCTCTAGTTCTATCAAGTCGAGAATATGCTATTGAAATATTTTGAAGATTATGTTCTCGAATATACTTTTCTACCCAATAATCTTCTAATTTCAACCAACCCATCATTAATTCATTTGAATTAAATCCCTGACTCCAAATCCAATTTTTTTGAATAAAGTATTTGTACATTGTAATATCATTTGAAATCGAGTCACTGGTGAGTGTTTGAACTACTTTCTGAACAATAGGATAGAAGTTTAATGGATCCAAATCGAATGCGCATTGAATAGTTTGAAGCAATTGTCTTGATTCTGGTGAAATACAAGAAGGAGTTCTGATGATAGAAGGATTTATGTCCGTTAAAGGCGATATGAATTCATAAACCTTCCAACGTATTGTTTTAATATTATCGGATACCAATTTTTGAGGAGGATTGAATTCATTGATTACTAATTTAATAACTTTTTCTAATATCTCTTCGTTTAATTCTCGAAGCATTAAACGCCAGAGAAATTAAGATTCTTTTTAAGCCTTAAAGAAAATGTAAACATTTAACAAAACACACACATGAACATTAAAGATTCAAAGGGTTAATGAAAAAAAGGTTAATGTTGTTGAACAATGAAATCAATGATTTCTTTTTAAAAAAACATACCAAAAAACACAACAACAATCAAATGATTTAATTCCAACAATCAAATGATTTAAATCCAACGATTTAGATCCAATGGATCAATTCTTAATAAAACCAAAATTCATAAACATTGAAAATTCTGTAATTGAAAAGTGAAACGTTACGCAACAAAGGGAAGATTTAGGGACTGATGAAACTGAATTGTTTTACTTCATATGCCTATAACTCATCCATCAATAAGGCAGTTTGAATTGCATTTAGACAACAGTAGGACCCTGTTTTTACCTTCTCAGAAAGTGGAAGGTTACATTGCATTGAACTTGAAAAAACCATTGAATGTTACCTTAATCAGAGCTCGATTTCATGGGAAAGTAGTCACCCATTTGCAAAAGAATGACGATGTCACTCAATTAAATACAGAACATTCTTCTATTACCATGTTCAAGGACTTCACGAACTTGGTGGGTGATGGTGCTTCGTATGGATTGCATAATATTCCTGCTGGTGATCGTATGCCACTAAACTACCTAACATTAGATGTCTTTCCGTTTGAATTCAGATTACCTGCTACAAATTTACCTGCATCTTTCAAAGTAAATTTTTGGATCACTCTAACTGATTTCTTAGGGTCCTTTTGGAAGTATTAGTTATATTGTAACGGCTGTGGTATGCATTCCAAACTATCAAAAACAAATCATTGAAATGCCTATCACTGTACCCTCTACGCGTGATGTATTAGATCCCGAATTACAAGAACCAGTATCTATTGAAAAAAATGGCTACTCTGGATCATTTTGGTGGAAATCGGGTCATTTTGATGTTATAGTATCGATACCAAAAAAAGCATTTGCAAGTGGTAATTGATGAAAATATCAATTCATTTTTAGAGGAAATTGCACCCATCGCATTGGAGATTATCAATCATTCCAATCATGGAATCATATTGCAGAGTATATCTTTAAAACAAAAAGTGACATATATTACAGTAGATCGGTAAGTACACCATTTATTTTATTGAATAGAACTCGTGGACCTCGAACAGAACGAATCCATCAATTGAATTATGCCGAAAACTTCCCACCTGCATTACGAGAAATCAACAGACTTATACAATTCCCAATTCCACCCTCATCCATAATGGATCCTGATATCGATACCAATATATTAAAAGTCACCCATGTTGTGGATTTCAAAATCCAATCCATGGCTCGATTTTCATCAGTCATCAAAATGCAAATTCCAATCGTTGTAGCAGGATTCCCATTTTTACTATTTGAAGATTCAATGTTACGACGATCTGTTGATACATTACCACGTTACGTACCATCAACCATAGTTGATTCAACAGTCAATAACGACGAATGGGTCACCAATTCATCAGTACCTACCGAAGATCGCATCGAATTTGATAGTGCTAGTGAAAGTTACAACCATAGTCAATCATCTTTATCATCAGCATCTTCAACCAATATGCGCTCCTTGCCACTTATTACTGAATCAATGGAGGATCATGAACATGAAAATTTACCAACTTTAACTTCTTCATTAACCGTTCAATCACAACAATCAGTACCCATCCAAGATGACATTATCAAACCTCATCAGCCTGAGATTGAATTACAAAAACCAAATATTATAGACCCAATATGTAGATCTCAAACTCCCACTCAGTTTACATTTCAAGTAGAAACATTATGTAATATAGCTATATCTCAAGCATTGGAAGAAATCCAATCGGAACAACTTGAACAATTGCAGTTTGAATTGGCTGCTAAACAACAGGCTCAGTTGGAATCCCAGTTTAGTAGAAAAAAATCAAGTGGTTTGGATCCAATGGAAAGGTCAGTAGCTATGGTGGTTGTGGATCAAATCCACGTTCATCATCAACATCATCACAATACTGTTTTTTTGAATTAACTCTTCAATATATCATTGTTACATACGATTATTACTGTTTCACAAATGAGTATATGATTTATTGAAAAAAACATGTTTATTAGAAAAGTAAAAAGTGTTCAAGCGTAATCTAATTTTTTGCCATCTACTTTCTTCCGTACATAGCATTAACTTCTTTAGAGTATTTTGCAATGATTTCTTTACGTTTGATTTTTTGAGCAGCCGTCAACATACCGTTTTCAGGTGTCCATTCTCCTGGTAATAGTGATATAACTTTGATAATTTCGGCTCCTTTAAAGCTTCCACGGTTAGCACATTCCAGAAGATCTGCTGCTACGAGTTTGACTAATTCCGGATTGGTCAAATCTTCAGGTTGAATGTTAATAGATTTGGCTAAGTTGGCGATTTCAACTGGGTTAGGGATGATTAAACCAACAATGTGGGATTCGATAGGATCGGCATGTACACACATGTTGAGAACATACTTTGAGGTTTTGTATTGTGCTTCAAGTTTCTCAAGTGCAACATACTCACCATGAGACAATTTGACCAAATTCTTGACACGATCAATAATTCCCAAAGAACCATCGGATCTCCATTCACCAACATCACCAGTTTTTAACCAACCGTCTTCGGTAATGGTTTCAGCAGTGACAGTTGGGTTCTTGTAGTATCCCTTGGTAATTTGTGCACCACGGGCCCAGATTTCACCCTGTGGTCGAGATCCATCAGTAGGGTTAGGGTTGTAGTTATTGACAGCAACCAACTTGACTTCACAACATGGGAATGGACTTCCTACAGTTCCAACAATACCCTTATCGAGCATTAAAGATTGTAGGCAAATGGCACCAGAAGATTCAGTCATACCGTATCCTTGAATAACATGGGCGAGGGCAACAGTCAAAAACTCTTGAGTTTCGGAAGCCAATGGAGCACCACCGGACAAAGCAAACTTTAATCGACCACCAGTACCTTCTTGGATAGCTTTAAAGATAGTCTTGTCCATAAAAGAATGTGGCAATCCAGCATGAATTAAAGACCTTTTCAAATTGAAAGCTTGCTTGAAGGCAAATTGGGCTACAGGAGATGCTAAAGCAATCTTTGCCAAAACACCTTTACGGATAGTTTCCCAAACAGCCGGAACACCAGCCATGAAGGTAGGTTTCAATTCTTTGATATCACCCAAACAGTCACGTACCGAAGCATCGGTCAAAGTACGTGGGTTACCATAACCAAGACGGGCACCAAAGAAGGTAACAGTGTTTTCAACAATGAACTCCAAAACGTGAGCTAATGGTAAGTAAGCCAAGTAAACATCATCAGTTTGAATGAGGTGTTGTAGATATTGATGAGCACCACCCACTAAACAATTAGATAACAGAAAACATTACCGCCAGCAATGATATTGGAGTGAGTAAGCATGACTCCTTTAGGGTTACCAGTGGAACCAGAGGTATACATGATGCAACACAAGTCTTCAGGTTGTGGAGGGTTGGTAGGACATGGATTAGCAGCACCCAATTTTTGCAAATCAGATTGGGAGATAATTTTCAAGGTTGGAGCAGCATCGGTAAGAGATTTTAATTCAGAGTCTTTTGCAACTCCAGTGTATATGATGTTCTTTAAAGTTGGGACAAGTGGTGCGACTTCTTTCATGACTTTAAACAAATCAGGTTGGGTAAAGACGGTGGTGACTTCACCTTGGTTTAAAGCGTAAGCTAAACCGTCGGCACCCAAGTTATCATAAGAGGTACTAATGGTACAGCCTTGGGAATAACAGGCGTGTGTCATAGTCATCCAGTTTTTACTGATGGTTAGCTTTTAGGCAATAGATACCTAGTGGTGGCAAAGATATTGATATTGTCATGTTTCTTGAGACCCAATTGGATGAGACCGGCTCCTAATTCAATGGCTTCCTTGTGGACATCGCCATAGGTAACTGGGAGGTTAGAAATGATGCATTACCCCATTCATAGCCAGACAATTTAGAGAACGTCCAAGTTTTCTTTTCCACAGTTTCTACGCCACCAACAACCTTCTTAACTTCTTTTTCTTCCTTGATGGTATCGAGCAGAGTTCTTGACCCAAAGCAAGGGTTATTTTTGTAGAGACGTTCACCCTGTAGTAGAATGTCGTGAATAGTTTTAACATTAGGGTCAGGTTGGTTGTGTAATTTAGGGCCCTTAATCAAATCATCGCCCTTTGGTAGTAAATAAGAGCGTCTAGCTTTTCCATGTTCTGGAGTGGATTCGCCAACTTCGTAAGATCGAGAAAGAACCATGAGGATAAAGTAAAAGATGCGCTTTGCGACTAGTTTATAAACAAGAACGCCACTCCACTTCAGTTTCAAATGTGAACACAGAAATCGAAAAGTAACCCAGGTCACTGGACCTTTAAGGGTTTTATTTTTATACGACAATGGAGTAATACCTCGTTCATCACGTTGATTTCGTATTTATTCCCTTGCATTTTCATATTTCAGTATTTTGTCTTATCGGCGTAACACTCAGCCTCAGACTAGGTTCTAGTTTCCTACTTTGGCATTCGCGGTTTCACACATTTGGTCGATGTATATTTGTGAGGTTGTTGTGTTTACTTGTTGAACTCTATCACAATCAACATATCACCGCCATAAAAGAAAGAAATGTGATGATGGGTACAATGCTACTAGTAGTGAGTGACAGGGGTATTTACCAATAATACGCGTTTCTTACCCTATGATTAACATTTATATGGCAGACATTAACAATATAAATGATACAATTTAAATATAATCGATCATATTCACCATATCCATCATCATCTAGAGCCACCTGACATGTGACTTTGGATGAATTCAATCGGGCTCAATTTTCACGATTTGAACCAACTTTTAATTGTCATGAATTTTAAAAACTTAATCTCCTTTTATTCCTCACTTGGATTCTTGATATCGAGTTTTATTTTTTAGGTTTCTATGTTACGGGGTTTTTAATAATTTCATTCAAACCCTGTTTGTATTCATTTTCTGAAATTGGTATGGAATTATCCGTTTATGGTTTTAATATTACTGCTTTCATATCACTTGGAATTGTGTCGTCTCAAATTCAGTAGCCATCCGTCATTCTACTCGCTTTTGTATGATTGCAATCACACACTATCTTGTGGGAATACATTACTTTCAACTACCAGATGCTGGATGGATACACTTCTGGATTTGGTATTCAATTCACTACCATTACATCTGTTGAATTCAGTATTTCATATTCACTACAATACAGTATTCAGTAGATTTATTTGAAAGATACTAATTACTCAAGTAGAACCCAGTACTGTAATGAAGATACAATGTTTGATTGTTTATTTACAGATGGCTAAACGCATAAGTTACAAGTGAGATCCACTGAGTGTGGTAATTTGAGCACATCCAAGCAATTCATTTTATTGCATTGCATGAAAGCTATTCCCTTTAGTCAGCTTCATGCTCTCTTTGCCTTGCTGTCAAGTTCAAATTTTCACCTTTTCTGAATGTTTTATGAGCATGAAGCAATTGTGAGTGAAGAACTAGAATCCAATAATGAACCTGCTCCAGAATGGACTACTTCTTGGGGTAATTTCTTGGGTTCTTTAAAGAAAACGGTACTAGTTATTTACTAACAATCAGTCCGAATTTATCATTGAAACTGGAAAGAAAGACTTGGCCGAAATTGCTCATCAAGCTAGTGCTTTACTAGAAGACGATGATGATACTCAAACAGAAACTGCTACTACTGATGGTCAGTCTATTGATACCGGGATCGTAAACGAAACACTACAAACAATTGATGATTATGCTGAAAAAGCTGAACAGTTGGCCTTTACTGGAATTTCAAAGTTAGGATTAGGAATTACAACTGGACTTGGAACCTTGTTCAACGCAACAAAACAACTTAGTCCAACTTACACTACCAATAAAAGTTCCACTATGGTAACATAGACCATCAACTAACGTCTTTTAGTATTGCAACTTTAACACTAATTTATGATTAGTTTTGACAGAACTCTATCACAAATACAGGCTGCAGGATTAGATGAAAATACCTTTATTGTAGATCCATTACAAAATGAAAATGAAGCTATTCGATTCAAAAACTTTTCAGAAACTTTTGATCAGATCGGTCATGCTGGGAAAATTGCTCGACTACTGGATGAGCAACCAGAAATCAAATTGTTGATGAAGTCCTTGAGTAAATGGATTTGTTAACTTATATTTTAGTTCCCGTTAAAGTATCCGAAGATCAGTTTTGGGTACGGTACTATTTTAGAATCTCCGAATTAGAATTAGCACAAGCTACTAGAGCTCGATTGGTACAGTCAAATGAAAATCCAGAAAATATCGATGATGATGAAGTTAAATGGTCTTCGGACGAAGATGATGATGAACAGAATATTGATGCTCCTAGTGATATTGTAGCAAAGAGTCCTGTTGATAAATCCAGTGAAAATGCTACTGACCAAGATCTTACTGGTGAAGTACAACCTGCCAACGATTCTGCTTCACCAGCAGAATCCACCCCTATCATAGAACCCCAAGTTGAAATCAAAGTTAATGGTGAACCTGCAAAACCACCGCCAAATAAACAAGTTAATACAACACAGGCACCTAGCCCAAAACCAACTCCAAAAACCGATCCTAGTGAAAGCAGTCAAAATCTGGACGATCGATCTAGTTTTGATATGCTTGACAAACAAGAATCTACTTCGACAAATGATTTTGGTGTTGTTTCAGTAGATGATAATGCGGAAGAAGAGTGGGATGGTTGGGATTAAAAAGTTATCCACAATTGCTAATATATACTGTTTTATTTTATATTCTGATACATTTTAAACTGTAAAAGCTCAATACTTGATCAAACCATATATTTTCAAATCATTTTAATGTACAACTATCAAACTTTACAAAGCCTGATTATCCAACAATTCCAACTCTGCCGTTTCCGATTTCAAAGCTTGGCATGACTCTGTATCTATCTGTAACTGATACTCATCTGGAGATTCCAAGTAATGGTGTATATGCTCTGTTTCTAGCATACCGATATGATGTCTCGGATCTAACATTACCCCAATCTGAATTACCCTTATCACTTGGTGCAGTGGCCGCCAAGTTCAACCAGTTATCATGATAATCTTGGAAGTTAAGTCCCTCTGTATCGTTAGTTATAGTGATTTACTAGTCCATCCAATAAGTTTCATTTCCATTTCTTGTACTTCAATTTCTTTAATGATACGATCAAGTTCTTGATCTTTAGTTTCACGTTTCGGAATTGGTTTGGATTTCACTGGGATCAACATTGGATCGGCTTCCACTTGCATTCCTTTTTGTAAATCTAACCATCCTACTCTTGGTTTCTCGCTTTTACTAGACTCTTCCATTGTTGATTGAAGTTTGTTACCAAGTGAGTATAGTTTACGCATCCACTGTAATTGTTTATTTTTCCTCTTTTTCATGACATCTTGATGTCGTGTTAGTTTAGAATAATGAAACAGATTTTTTTGTAATTCAGTTTGATGAATAGAATTTGATGCGAATGGACCTGTAAACTACAATATCAGTTTTAATGGGAGTGTACTGTTTCAATCACTGGTCTCCAATCATTGCCTTCAAATCTTTGGTACCATTCATCTACACCATTAGTCATACAAAATCACCTTTAGCGTCTTTAACTGGTAATGGTTTATCGTTTAAAAATAGTGTTCTTGGTAACATTTGTTTAGATTCTTGGGCAGTATAATCTTTAGGTGCAAATGAATTCATATCAATTAAACTTTTATGTGCAAATATTTTATAGAAAATCATAGGTGGGAATTGAACCTATCAAGATAAATTTGATTTTTGAGTATTTACTCCACCTAATCGAAATCGAACATGAACAGCCATTCCACGATCAATTAAATCAGCTTCCTTGGGGTTGATGAACTTTAGCATTTGTTTCGGATGTCCATTTTCACGGATTTTAATCAAATCTCGATAGAAATAATAAATCCTTGTGTTATAGTATCTTTTCCATGCACGTTGTATTATCAAAGCTGCACAATTTCGATTTTGTTCATGTTGGGCAGGTTTATTTGCCACGTACTTTAGAAAATCTAAAGCTTCTTGTTTTTCCATACCTTCCCTCGATTTAGGTTTGGTAGGTCCAACTTTCATTTTCTATTCATGTTATCATATATTGTATTTTACAGTCATGTATTTCTTGTAGGCTCTACGGATTAGAAATCGTTTCCAATTGGCTTGAATGATGGCAGCACAATACTGAGAATATTCTGGTGGGATAATACTTGCTCCTAACATTTAAAATACATTAATGATATTTACGATCAAATAACATACACCAATGTAGATATCTTCGTCGTAATTTTTCCTATTCAAATGAATATCAGTCTATGTTTACTTGTATTCGTAAATCTCGAACGTTTGGGAGTAATGGATCAAGTAATGCACCATCACGATGAGTTTTGGTGGAGATGATTGCATTGATGATGACAATATATCGTCTTCTCGTTGACCATCCTCTAAAACACGCTTGGATCATTAGACAAGCGGCTGATCTGGCCAACTGATCCTGTTGGATTTTACTCTTCAATAATTTTTCCTGTTCCTTTTCAATATTTTGTTCTGCTCCTTGTTTTCCAGGCTCTGATATATACACTGTCTTCAACGTACGAACTTCATCCAATGTTTCTAGAGGAATTCTTCGAATTGCATTCTATACCTTTAGTATATTGAATCAATTTACACGTCGCGCTTCTTGTGAATGTCTAATTTTATATTCATTATGGTCATTTGGGAATTCTGTCTTTGCTAGTAAATCTAATGGATCAAATCCCCATAATGGATTGACTATAAACTGCTCTGTTTCTGCATTCGACTTTGCCGTTGTTAGTCTACTCATTATATGATGTAAGAAATTTAATCGGAGATTTCTTTTTATTTTCCAATCGTAGTTTGTAGTCTACTGCATGCATGCAATCCCCTTTACTTTGTACTCATTTAATGGTGACCGTTGGTAACAAGTACAAAAAATGTATGACTGTTTTTCAGTTTTTTTAAGGACATTTTAGTTAGACGGCAAGGAGATGATTGATTCTGAAGTAAAGCATCATGCTGTAAGGTTGATCGGGTAAATTAAATCCATATCATACCCAATTCTAACTTCAGCTCCCAAATATCCATTGACCGCAAAATGCTTTTTTTTTTGGTAAGTTCAATAAGAATTTAAAAACGCGACTTTGCAAAAATTAAAGTATGAATCTCATAAAATTAGCGAGCACAAAACAATTACGAATCAGAAGAACCTATCAGATGAATCATCGGTTTTCAACCAAATCGATAGTGGATTCATTATATTTGAAGGAAACTGCATTCTCAGTTTACAACAAAACATTCAACTTGCTTTTCAATAAAAAAATCAAGAATTCAACTGTTATCTACTGGAAATTGAATGGGGTATTTTGATGGATTATTTATCGTATAGGAACCAATTATTGAAGGACCAAAGCAAATCAAAGGAATTCAAGACTTGAAAGGTGGTCTAGCACCACCCACATTTCTGGAAATCTTAACTACCCTCAAATGGATTGAAAACGATGATCGTATCGAAGGTAATCAATCAGTTTAATTAAATTGTAAGGAATCTATGCCGATTTTAGTACAGGGAGCAACATTCCAGAATTAGATTTTGCTCAAATGCAAGAATTAAGAGATTCGATTAAATCAATCAACAGAGCTAAAGAGGCAAGATTTGGAAAAGGTAGCTTTAAATCTGTGGCATTTACAGATACCTTTATATCTCAAAATCAATACTATCTGGCAACCTCATTTAATACTATCCAAATGGAAGAATTTGGTTTCATTAATCTAGAAGGATTTTCAATGTTTCAACCAGTAACAACACATTTGTGACTTATTTATAGTTTTTGAAAAATGTATTGGAAAAGTTGGGAATTAATGTTCAAGAAACTCATGCTGGGAAATTTAAGGGTGGTAGTTCTACATTCACATCAAGAACCTGGCCTGATGCTGTGAGAAAAAATATGATTGACGTTTACCAAGGATTAAACAGTCAGCTTATCTCTGATATTACGGCAGATAGATGTATGTATCCATATTCATATTGATTATTAGTGCAATCTAACAAAAAAGGAGGAAAGGTAAAAAGTTAATTGCTTATTTTCTTTTAGGAGGTCTCAGTTAAAGATATAATGAATATGTCTCCAATATACGCAAAAGAATCACTTCTTTTTAATTTAGTGTCGAAGCTAGCATATAAACGGCCCTTTGTACCAATCGATAAAAAGTCCAAAATTGATAGCCATCCAGTGATGTCCTTGAAAGCCTACCGAAAAGCTAAATCAAATGAATTAATGTTGAATTTGGACCCTTCGGTGCCAACAATTGGAATAGTATATCTAATTGGAAACATTTTTCGTGGTGATGGTCAATATGGTTCTAATACTGTCGTAAGAGCACTATTGGCTGCAGCCAATGATGAAAATGTGAAAGCAATCGTATTTCGTGTTGGTAATCATTTAAATTTGGCTTATTGCTCGTAGATTCTGGTGGTGGAGATGGAATGGCAAGTGATAGTATTAGAGAAGCGATCGAGTACATTATCCGAGATTTGAAAAAGCCAGTTATAGCCAGTTATGGAAATATTTCCGCTTCTGGAGGTGTATTATCCTCTGTGTCAGCATCCAAAATATATGCGTCCCGAGGATCAATTACCGGCTCTATTGGTGTATTTACCGTTAAGCCAAATGTTCAGAAAGACTCTTTCGCCAAACTTGGGATTGATATTGAAGAAGTTCATTTTTCAGAAGGATCAAAAAATGCATCATATTTTGAGGCCAAAACAGAGAATGATAAAGTTCGTACCCAAGCGTACGTAGATAATGTTTATGCTGGATTTAAAGATAAGGTCTCAAAGGGGCGAAAGGGTTTAGTTGAAGATATGGAATCTGTTGCTCAAGGCCAAGTGTGGACTGGCGAACAAGCATTGGAACGAAAATTGATAGATGAATTAGGTACTAACTGAAACATTCTAATACACTTAGGTGGATTTAATGATGCTATCAATGATGCGATGAGACTCGCATACCCTAATACTAACAAGGCCAATCCATACTTGGCTACATTTCCTAAAAAAGAATCCATAATTGCTCAAATGATGGGCGGAGGAAGCAGTCAAGTCCAAGCGTCGTTCTTTGTCAACTCTTTCAGTCATGTTATCTCGCAATGGTTTGCCAATCTTACGAGTCAAACGAACAAAGTCAATCTTACACAAGAACAGCAATTTAAGCTGAAATAAACACTACCAATATCCTCTCTTATTCATTCATTCATTGTCACTTTTTTAACGAAATTGTCAGGTACAAAAATACCAACTAGAATTGAAAACACTCATCGTTAAGATGAAATCAACTCTGATTTGTACAATTCTCTGTTTCTGATTTCCCCTTGTTCAATTATTACTTCAGTGATCGGAAATGGAATAGGAATTCAGTCATGTGTGTGACCTTGAGCTTACACAACTTTTCTGGTTCACAATTCTTTCAAAATCCATTCATATGAGTTTAACAGAAATACCAGGGATTGTTGACGAGTTACGATCTAGCTATGAATCAGGATTAACCAGGACTTTGAAGTTTCGCATCTCACAATTGAGAGCATTGAATGAGATGTTGGAGAAAGAAGAAACGGTGATTACAAAAGCTCTCTATAAAGATTTACGTAAACCTTATACAGAATGCGTTATTACTGAATTGATCCCGACTAAAAATGCTATTGCTGATATGATCTTGAATCTTGAAGAATTCATGAATCCAAGAATAGCACATAAACCTTTAGCACTTGCTGGAGATGTTTGTGAAGTTCGAAGGGTAAGTAGATCTTATGTTAATTAGTAGGTGCCATTAGGTGTTGTGTTGATCATCGTGCCATGGAATTATCCAATCTGCTTGTCACTCGTTCCATTGGTTGGGTATACTTTTTAATTCAACTCATTTTATTAGTGCAATCGGTGGTGGAAATACCAGTGTTTTAAAGGTATACCAAAAGTGATACTAAAATGTGCAAGTTGTCTGAAATTGCCCCACATACTTCGGCAGCTCTAGCACAAATCATTCCAAAATATTTGGACGAGCGAGTTGTTCGTGTTGTTCTAGGTGCTATACCTGAATCGACATTATTACTCCAACAAAAGTTCGATCTCCTTTTCTATACTGGGAACACAAATGTTGGAAGAATAGTAATGCAAGCTGCTGTCAAACATATCGTACCAGTAGTGCTTGAATTGGGAGGAAAATGTCCAGTCATAATCGATTCAACAGTGGATCCTGCCATCGCTGCGCGTAGAATTGCATGGGGAAAATTAAACAATTGTGGACAAACATGTGTGGCCCCAGATTACAGTATAAATGTTATAATGCTAACCAATATTAGTCCTAGTTGAAAAATCAATTGCACCACATTTTGTAAAAGAGCTCAAGTTAGCAATAATTGAGATGATTGGAAACACACCTCAAACAAGCTCTAGTTATGGAAGAATTGTGTCCTCAAACCATTTTAAGAGATTGGAAAAATTATTGAACGCACAATTGGCTGTTCCAGGAACAAAAGTAGCATACGGAGGACAATCAGATGCTTCTGATTTGTTTATTCATCCTACTATTCTTACTGGTATCAGCACTGATGCAGCAGAAAATCCAATCATGTCTGAGGAATTGTTTGGTCCAATTCTACCAATTATTGAGATTGAAAACATCAAACAGGGTATTTGAAAATCGCTCTCATTTAAGGTATCGATTACGCTAAAAAGAATCACCCCAATCCATTGGCAGTCTATTGTTTTTCGCGTGTAAGATCAGTTATCGAGGAAGTTTTTGCTGAAGTTAACATACTTTGAAACGCTAATAATCCGCAGGTGAATGCCGGAGGAGCAGTGGCCAATGATGTAGTCATTCATGTCGGGTGTGATGACATTCCATTTGGGGTATGGTGGATTATGTAGTTAATTCGTAGGGAGTAGGATCATCTGGATTAGGTTCATATCATGGAGCGAACTCATTCAATACATTTACGAGAGAGCAATCGATCTTAATTAGAACAGTGGCCCATGATCATGCCAACACTCTAAGATATGTGAATGTATCTGGAAATGCTAAATCTTTTGCTTTCAAAATTGTCAAGTTTGCTGTTCAACAAGGCATTCCTTCTGACTTTATTCTCATTCTAAATTCAATCCTAAATCGATTAGGAGGGATTCGTAAGATTTTGCTACTGTTTGCTATCTTCACTTGTGGATTTTATTTAGGTAGAAGGTTTTAATATAATCTTTCATCAACTCAAAACTAATTTACCAAATGTCATGACTCATGAAATTTGTCATGGGTTTATACTGTGAGCTATGACGTGAATGATTCACCACCAATTCTTTAAAAATCTTTGAACTACGTTCATTACCAAACAAGAAAAACATGAATAACAATATTCTTTTTGCTCAGTTCTGTGATTTATGGAACAACTCGAAATTTCAAAGGATTGAAGTTGGAAATTATCAACGAAAATTGAATAGCGGGACAAAATCGGAAACTCTAGTAAAAAGGCACTAATTGGATGAAGATCATTGCTGTAGTATTTAATTTTTCTAATATAAAAAGGCAATTTGTTGCTACAATTCATGGTAAGGAGTGTTTTTGAGTCTGTGAATCAGAATTTAAATTTTGTAATAGTGCTTGAAAAGTTTCATTATATTAGATTCAAAAGTCAATACAAATGGGTTGTTTAACGATTCAACTTTCGATGTAATTGTCCATCACGATCTGCATTGGCATGAACATGCTTGGCAAGTAAATTCAATTTATCGACTTTCGATTGAAGTTCTTGGTGCGATCGTTCGATCCATTCAAGAGAGGACAGATGTGAGTTTAAAATATCAATGATGGAAGCGATAGGAGATTCTTCAATTGATTCTCCATTAGTTTGCTTTCGTGATTGATTCAACTCATTAATGACGGTTGATAAGGAGTTGGTCATGTCATCTATGAACTTAATAAACTAATATTCTTACCCAATTTTGAATTTAAATGCTCGGCAAGTGTATATGCACGCTCGCGGTCTTCATCAGCATTACTTTGATTAGAAACCTTAAAGTATTTTACCCAAATCGGGAGTTTGTTGTCGGATTCTCTTTCGCTAGCAATTCATCCATTTGAGAGGTATATTTGTCTAATGCAGCTTCCAATTCATTTTGTTGTGATTCAATATAATCTAAATTTTGATCAATATCACGTTCGCAAGCTTCTGTCTCTTGTAATTCCTTAAACATTTCAGTAATCTATATATAACTAATTAGAATAATATTAGACAAACTACCTTATAACCATTCGTAACTAGCTTTTTATCCCAATTATGGATATCTTGCGCTTGGTTATTGAATTGACGTGTATATGTGTCTAGTTCGTGATTCCATTTATTGACAATATCTTCGATTGACTTATTTTTTCTAGAGGAGTTATAAAAAACATCTTACAGCCCAGATATAGATCCGGTTTTAGGTAAAGAAGAGGTTGGGGCAGTGGATGGATTTGCAGCTGGAACTGATGTCTGGTTGATACTCGCAGCGTTGTTGGCGGTGTTGCTTGCGGTGGTTGAAAGAGGGTTACTAGCATTGGTAGTGATACTGGCTGGGTTCGGTGTTTTGGCTCCCAAATCAGTAAGTTTAAGTGGTCCTGGGGTTATAGGATTTACTGGATTAGTGGCATTTGCAGGCTTTGCAGGAGTATTGAATAAACTACCAGAAGGATTGGTAGTAGCCGAGGGAGTTGCAGCATTGCTAGCCGTAGTACCAAAGGAAAGTGGTTTATTCGCGGTTGTTGTGGTTGCACCAGCAGCAGGTGTGTTTGCAGGATTAGCTGCTCCAAAGGAGAACGAGCTTGTGGTGGTTGGTGCTGCAGTTGCCCCAAATGAAGGTGTTGTGGTGGTGGTTGGTGCTGCTGCTGCTGCTCCAAAGGAAAGTGATGGTGTAGTAGTTGGCGCTGTAGCTGCTGCTCCAAATGAAAGCGTTGGCTTAGTAGTTGGTGCAGTTGCTGCTGCTCCAAATGAAAGTGATGGAGTGGCAGCTGGTGCTGCAGGTGTTGCACCGAATGAGACTGAAGAAGTCGCAGCTGGTGCTGCAGGTGTTGCTCCGAATGAAAATGATGATGGTGCGTTTGTTGCTGCAGGTGTTGTAGTTGTATTTCCGAACAAACTTTGCTGACCTCCAGTAGCTGGCTTAGCGGCTCCAAATGAAAAGGATGGTGCTGCAGCTGGTTCGGCTGGTTTTGTAGTGGTGGTATTACTATTTCCAAACAATGTTGGTGTTGGTGCTGCTGGAGTATTTGAACTTCCAAAAGAAAATGATGGTGCAGCACCTGGTGCAGTAGTTGGTTTATTCCCGAAGGAAAACGATGGTGCAGTTCCAGATCCAGCTCCAGGTGTTGAAGTAGTATTACCAAAAGAAAACGAAGGAGTAGGAGTTCCTGTAGATGGATTAGAATTAGATCCAAATATCGGTTGGGTACCTTGCTGATTATTTCCAGTTGTATTCTGAGCTCCAAACTTAAATCCCTCTATCGAGTTTAATAATTGAGTCTTTTACCCATCGAAAATGAAATTGAAAAAGAAATTGAAAATTCTTGCAGTTCATGAACGAAAAACAGTGAATGAATGAAATCCTAAGATTGACTAGAGTTATATGTCGGAATGATTTGCAATGGATTCACATTATTTTGAATACCTGTTGTCAATATAGAGATGGCCAATATTTGAACAAACTGTGCAATCATCACCGACAGATCTGGTTTAAATATTAATTTATAATGGACAATAGCATTTTGTGGTTATGATTATTAATCCAAACTCGCATCTTGGTAAAATCAAATCCACTATCCAGCAATTGCGTTTACGCGTTTATAGGTCGGAATTAAAATATATTATTATGATTAATTTCATCTTTACAAAGTTCTGCCATTGAAACTGTTGATTAAATCCAAGTAATTCCTTACAAAGACACAGGGAATGTTTACTGGAGATCTGAACCAATCACAAGTTCAGCACAACGTTAAGCATGCATATCCTATGAGTTTTTTTACTTGAAATGAATATGATTAAAACGTTCAGCATTCGAACAACGTTGGTGTTTTTTTTTCTAGTTTCAACATCAATGGAGAAGGTATGATCACAAATCATTGAACGAAAGGACGACGAATACCGTCAAACAAAGAAAGAAAAGAAGGAAGGTTTGATTGTTCGGTCAAGTGCATTGCAAGTTAACAGAGTAATCTATCTATATTCCAACTATTACTTAGGCTGCTGATGCCAAAAAGCGTTATGCTTATCTGTTGGGCCAAACTGAAATCTTTGGTACTATATTATTTAATTCTCATACTCTTAGCCCATTTCATCAATGTTGCCAAAATGAAATCAGCAGATAAGACTCAGTTCGCTGATTTTACCCCCGTGGAATCAAAGAAAAGGTACTGATCCATCATACAATTAATTCTGTGTAGTTCTAAAACAGGTAGAACTAGGAAATCCGAAAAGGAAGAAGATGAAGAATTACTCCAGGAGGCAGATGCACAACAGAATGAAGATAGTTATACGTTTGAAGAGTCACCACCTTGTAAGATAGTTAATTTAATCGTAGTTGTAACTGGTGGGACGATGAGAGACTACCAAATTCAAGGTCTTAATTGGTTGATTTCTCTTTACGAAAATGGTATCAATGGTATTTTAGCAGATGAAATGGTATTGCACTATGAATTGTAATAGTCGTAGGGTCTTGGTAAAACATTACAAACGATATCGTTACTTGGATACTTGAAGCACCATGAAAACATTAATGGCCCACATCTGATCATTGTACCAAAGTCAACTTTACATAATTGGATGAAAGAAGTGTCACGTTGGGTTCCATCGCTGAAACCACTCTTATTCCATGGAACTAAAGATGAAAGGGTATGGAGTGATTCAACTTAGTATTAGGCCACTATTATTAAAGAACAACTGCATGATGGCGATTGGGAAGTATGTGTTACATCTTATGAAATGTGTTTATTGGAGAAATCAGCTTTGAAAAAAATATCTTGGGCATATATTGTCATTGATGAAGCACATCGTATTAAAAATGAGAATTCTGCTCTGTCTCAAATTGTTCGAATCATTCCATGCCGTAACCGTTTGCTTATTACTGGTACCCCTCTTCAAGTACTCTAGTCTTGATTAACAATATTTTAGAATGACTTGCATGAACTTTGGGCATTATTGAATTTCCTTCTCCCAGATATTTTCAGTTCTTCTGATGATTTCGATACTTGGTTTAATGTCGAACAGGGAGGAGACCAAGATAAAGTTGTTCAACAATTACATCGTGTATTGCGACCTTTCTTGCTTAGAAGAATTAAATCTGATGTGGAAAAGTCTCTACTACCCAAAAAAAGAATTGATTTATATGTGGGTATGAGTACTATGCAGCGAACTTGGTACAAAAAGCTGCTGGAAAAAGATATTAGTGCTTTAAACGGTAGTTGATTGATTTGCTTATCCATAGGTGCCGTTGAAAAAACTGGTGCAACAAAGAGATTGCAAAATATTGTGATGCAATTACGTAAATGCTGTAACCACCCATATCTGTTCGATGGTGCTGAACCTGGGCCTCCATATACTACCGATCAGCACTTGGTTGATAATGCTGGTAAATTTGTCATCCTGGATAAGCTTTTGACTCGATTAAAAGCTCAAGGATCCAGAGTACTCTTGTTTTCCCAAATGAGTAGAATGATTGACATTTGTATGTTACCTTCGAATTTAATTGGTAGTGGAAGATTATTGTGTTTGGAAAGGTTACCATTACTGCCGTTTAGATGGTCAAACAGCACACACGGATAGAATATCTATGATTGATGAATTCAACCGTGAAGGGAGTGAAAAGTTTATATTTTTGTTGACTACACGTGCTGGAGGTTTGGGGATTAACTTAGCCACTGCTGACACTGTGATTATGTATGATAATGATTGGAATCCACAAGTGGATCTGCAAGGTACATTTTCTTTATCTTTAATATCCAGCTGAGGATCGAGCCCATCGTATTGGCCAAAAGAAACAAGTAGTGATTTTCAGATTTATTACTGAAGTAAATTATGATGGAATCATTAATTTTATAGAATGCCATTGAAGAAAAGGTCATTGATCGTGCAACACAAAAACTTCGATTAGATACATTGGTCATTCAACAAGGGAGACAACAAGCACATGCCAAAACCAATACTAAAGATGATTTAGTTTCCATGATTCAATATGGAGCTGACAGCATTTTTCAATCGACCGACAGGTAGTAATTCTCCAGTTAAATTATGCAGTACTATTGCAACTGATGATATTGATGAAATTTTATCCCGTTCTGAAAAGAAAAGTAAGGAATTAGAAGACAAGTATAAGGAGATGGGACTGGACGATCTACAGCAGTTCACCACTGATCAATCTACTAGCTTCAATGCTTATCAATGGGAAGGACAAGATTTCCAAAAGGTTCGTGTCTGATGTTTAATATGGTAGAAAAAAGGTGGCGGTATGAGCTGGTTGGGGCCTTCCAAACGTGAAAGGAAATCCAATTATGACTCCCTCAATTTCACACAAGGACGGGGCCCTAATAATACCAATCCTGCTGCTGCTGTGCAAAGAAGGGAAAAGGCACCAAAACCAAAGAGCATCTTGATGTAATTTATTTTTTTAGTTGACAGGCAAAGTGCTGAACATCAATTTTATCCTCTTCGTTTATCGGTTTTACAGGAAAAGGAAAAGTATGCTTTTTGGGTAATACTTGATATACTAACATATATATAGAAAGCCAATTCCACACAATTAACTGTAAATGATTGTCCTACTCCCGAGACTTTTGACGAATGGCTTGCAGCCGAGCAGCTTCTTATTGATAACGGTAGACAAATCTGACTAATATTTTAGCTGTTCCATTAACCGAAGAAGAAATCGCCGAAAAGGAACTTTTAAGTACACAAGGATTTGAAAATTGGAATAAACGTGACTTCAATGCTTTCATAAAGGCTCAGGAAAAGCATGGATCGTATTCTTTAAGAATTAC
The DNA here is from genome assembly GCA_025399215.1 of Globomyces pollinis-pini. NCBI lineage: Eukaryota > Fungi > Chytridiomycota > Chytridiomycetes > Rhizophydiales > Globomycetaceae > Globomyces > Globomyces pollinis-pini. Next base: position 20,851 of record MU621133.1, on the reverse strand, counting down.
TTATATTAGGTCAAGCAACCATTTGGAGGCAGTCGCCAATGAAATCGAAGGAAAGTCTCTCAAAGAAGTAAAAGCTTATTCTGATGTATTCTGGCAAAGATACAAAGAATTACCGGACCATGAGAAGATTACACAATCTATTGAAAGAGCTGAAGCACGTTTAGCAAAGTTTATTGAAACCAACATGGCTATAACAGAGAAGATATCGCGATATAAATGCCCATTACAACAAATTAAGTTTGTGTATGGACAAAACAAAGGAAAAACATACACAGAAGAGGAAGATCGATTTTTGGTAAATAGTTTTGAACACTAACAATAAGTTGGTTATGCTGCAGAAGTATTCATATGGCAATGATGATACCTATGATAAAATCCGTGCTGAAATCAAAAAATCACCTTTATTCCGATTTGATTGGTTTTTTAAATCAAGAAATTCACTTGTAATACTGTTTAAACCTGATTTTGTAGGAAATCCAAAGGCGTTGTAACACGTTAGTGATGTTGATTGAGAAAGAATTTGGGATTACTGATGTTGATTATCGTAAACGAAAAAACCCACCGGAAGATAGTAAATCTTCTGCTTCAAAGAAAAAGAAATAATTGATTCATATTTTCACTGCTATTTGATATTCTTCTTACGTTGACTTTAAAAAATATAAATTCCTAAACAAAATTTCCTCTGTTCAGATATCCAAGTGGATTACAAAATGAATGTGCTTTATTAAGATTTTTTAGTCGTATTACCAAAATATTTATCATTTGCTTCTTTGACACGTCGAGCAACCATTCCTGGATCCACCAATTCAATACCTTGAACAGGTGTAAATGCAACGGACGTAGCCAATCCATTCGTATTTGTAGAGAAATTTTGCATCTGTTTCTGTCGCTTTGATAGTTGTACTAAATATGGTTAAACAAAAACAGTAATTTACATTTATATTTAGTATTTGTTTTGACTGATCGAATTTTTCCAGTTGACCCACCAAGTAATCCTAGTCCTAATACATCACCATTTGAGTGTCCTATTTCAATCTCTGCCTCCCCAAACGCAACTCGATTGGCAGCTTTTGATAATTCTGAACCTGCATTTCGTTCTTTAGCCATTCGAGCACTATAAAACTATTGAGAACCATACAATAATACCGTCTACCACCACGACGCTTTTTAAATTCGATTGGTAATGGTAATGCTTTCACTTTCTTTGCTGGTGGAGGTTGTAATAGAAGATCGATTTTTTTCTGAACGTCATCACGAAATTCTTTTCCCATTGAACCATTGGAATATTCCCTTGCTAGATCCACTCGACAAGCAAGAGCACATCTAAAATGTTGGTTAAAAACAAAACGTACTTCGCAGATAGTAGTCTAGCAGCTTTTCGACGTACATTGGTTGGAGTGTTAGGAACACGAGCAACTAAATCAGCTTCATAGATCACTCCTTGATGCTTATTCATGGCTATGCTTGAGAATCCAATCATTGCTTTCTTTTGTGCCCCAAGAATTAAAATATTACAAGCAGGAATGGCTGCTAATGCTGTCAAACCACCTTAGATAAATACAAAATAGATAAACCTAAGATTTACTCAATGGATAGCCAATATTTACCTGCTATCCCCATTAATTTTGCAGCAATTTCAGGACCCAACAATGCTGTCAAGTTTGGTGCCAGCATATTCATTCTTGATTGAACATAGTTCAAAAGTCTTGTTTTCTTCTGATCCATATCCACCACCAAATCACATGCATCAAAAATAGTCTCAAGTTCTGTCTGTGATAAAATGTTACCGTTGGTAGTAGTTGCTGTAATAGTAATTGCCATCACTGTTGCTGATGGTAACAAAGCCTTCAAGTCCAATTTAGTCAAGTCCTGTCGATTTAATCATAAATTATTACAGTTTCGTTTCCGATTATTTTAACAATTTTAGCAAAGTCAATTGGATTTAAGATTAATGATTCCAATTCTGGAAATCTAACAGCATATTTGTCTTTGATTAACTATTTCGTCAATAATGATATGAATGTACTTTAATAATTTGATCGATTTCATGGGAGATTTCTACGGTAATCAAATTTGATTGCACAATCACTGGATATTCTTGGTCTTGCTCCACTCTCCCTGAAGTATAAAATCGGTTGCCTTCTTTCATATACTCCTCAATTTTCTGTATTTAATTAGGATTTCAACTTACTGATAGTGTCTGTTGCATTTGTTTTGAATGGTAAGTAGGAGTTAATCCCTGAATAGATTGGTCACCTTGACCAAGTAAAGTGAACTCTGGTTGCTCCACTTCTGTTTCTTCTAGATTGATATCTTCGTCTGCACTTTCTCCCAAATCTTCTAAATCTGCCAGTAAATCTTCATCCATTTCTAATTTAAATTTGTGAATTTTTTTACAGACCAACGCATCTAAAAACTTGCAAGGTTCGACAAATGCATTGGGATCTAATGCTTGAATTGTTATCAAAGAGGAACAAATAAATTGACTGGTTTAAGGATCGTGCGAATAATTCAGTTTTATTGAACATCTTTCCTTTTTATTTAATTTTGGGTGATGCCAAGTACAGCTGTCAAAGTAGAAGAGTTACCGATTCTGAAGCTGCCCCAGAACCATTCAAATATCAGTTATAAACATTATAGAACTGGTCTGACTACTAACCAATTGGAAACAATCGTTGAACTCCAATCAAAATTACTGTCTTCTGATTTCGAATTCACAAACAAAGAGAAGGTTTGGTGCAGTGAGAGGTGCTTAGTTCGATATTTGAAAGCAACTTCCTGGGATGTGGATGCAGCAAAGAAACGACTTGAAAGTACACTGTTGTGGAGACGAGAATACCAACCAGACGAAATTACACCGGAAGAAGTTGAACCTGAAGCATTGACAGGAAAGTCATTTGTTACTGGTATTTTGACTTATTACCAACGGATATAGGGTTTAATAAGGATGCTTGCCCTGTAATTTATTTATTACCTCAACGAGAGAACACCAAAACATATGATAGGTACGAACCCAAATTTTAAATAGTGTCATGCTTCATTTTTAAATCAATCTTTTGAATGATCACTGATTCTTTAGACAGATTAGATTTGCAGTGTACAACATAGAAAAGGCATTAAAGTAATATTTAAATCGCTTAATTTAGAATCATGCCTGATGGAGTGCATTCAATAGTTATTTTAGTCGATTATGAACACTTGAGTCTGGCAAACGCGACACCATTATCAACAAGTAGAAAATTTTTGGATATTTTTCAAAGTATCAAAATCTAAATGCTGACCATAGATCATTACCCAGAAATACTTCATAGTGCATTAGTAGTGAATCCCTCTTGGTACGTATCTGTATTTCTAAGGATGGTGACACCCTTTATGGATCCAATCACTCGAAAAAAGATCCAGTTGGTTTATCTGAACTCCAGAGATTCACAAACACCACAGGATCATATTCCTAGTGATCAGTTAATAACCGAATATGGAGGAGAGTACCATATGCCATGGAATTTTGAAATCTATTGGAATGAATTTACTAAATTATAAACTATTCACAATATGCCCATTTTTTATTCGTACCGTAAAATTCATGATTAAAAAGCAAGATTCTGTTTATTAACGTTGGTTAAAGGCGCATTTTCCACAACTATTTGTAGCACAATCATTACATCTCCAGTACCACATATTGCATATCCATCCACATGAATTGCACTTCTTATTCCTACTCGTAATAACAAGTTTTTCCCACGAATGCACATGGATATCATGTGTTTGATAAATCTGTCGTAGCCTTTCTCGTTCGATCACGTTTGCATCAGGAGCTCGTTCATTCAATATGATTTCCAACTCTACTGGATTCCATAATGCACAATTGCATGTTCTGGGAATCCACCCATCACCACAAACGTAACAGAATTCATATTTACAAACAGCGCAGGTCATATGATTGCAATCTTCACTCCTTTCAATTCCAGCTCCACACTGTCCACATATTTTCCAGCCGTGGCTAATAACCATTTCCCTAAATTCTGGATCCAAGTTCTTAATTGTAACAGATGAAAGGCTTGTTTGTAATTCTTTGTAACGATTAAATTCATCCGTTTTTAATGATTTTTCAATCAGCTCTTGAACTATTTCGCGTTTACAGCATCTAGCGGGAAAGTAACTAATATCATTCATAGCTGTCAAACACACTTGTCGTACACATGGATCACAATAATAATGTCCACAGAGTACTTTTTGCTTAGTTTTTTTAAAACAGGAGATACAATCTGACCACTTGTCAATATTTGAAGAACATTGTTCTGAGTTTGTAGTGCAAAAAAACGTGTCAGTTGAGGGGCTTTGGGGGATTGATGCAAACGATAAACTGGCTATCTGTTTTGCTAAATCGTTCATTTTCTCCACGTCATTTTTTGAAGCACTATGGGCATACTCCCTATCCAGTCGCTCCAGTTCATCCTGAGTTTGTAGGCGGGCGTACAATTCGTGTGGAATTGTGTCATTCCTGGCAATAGCTGTTGCAATCTGAAATCTTGATCCCATACCTTCAAATCTTGTTGCCATAAATTAACAGCATAAATGAAGTCCTTAGGGTCTGATTCGTCACAGATGCTTGAATCATCAATGTCAGATAAACTTATCTTGATGGTTAACGTGTAATCTTTCACTAATTGACTATTAAATGATGAATCCGTCATATATAAGTGAAAATTAAAATGATTTAGCGGTTATATCTTCAAAACTGACAGTTAAGGTTGACATTTAACATTTCTATAAAGTTAACAAAGTTACCCAATATTAAACTTTTCTATAGTAACTATAGGTAATTAACCCCAAAGTCCCTATAGTTATATAACCCAAAGGTTCAATTCATTTACTTAATCGAAATAACTTGCATAATCTTTAATTTCAACCAATAGCCACTACTTATTCTGGGAATTCACTTGCATATGACGAGCCTAAAACATCGAAAAGAAATGTACACTTTTGTCAATCGATCAACTATGCTATTTCTATCCGACATACGATTCTTAAACCCATCCTGTACAGTGAAACACGTTTAAAAACAGGAATTGTTTTATTTATTTGTAAGAACTATAGACCCCTTTAATTTTAGTTCAATAGGCTCAAACCATCACCAATAGCCGAAACCCACATACTCATAATGAATATCGTATTTGATTACACCATGCATATTTCTTGGGTACCAAATTCGGAAATGATGAAAAAGGGGTGAAGGATTTGTGCGATAGTGCAGGGGAAATCGAAGTACAAAAGAGGATGGATTGATAGTACTTGACATCCTTAAATTCACAACATGGGATTGTATCAGTAACAGTGGATAAGCACTCAATGAATGGGAATATGAAAGTAACAAATGTTGCCATTACTGGCATATGGTTCTAAATCTGTTCAGCGGAACTAAAAAACAAGAATCAAGATTCATTGTCAAAAAGGGCCCAGTAAGCGATTGAACACAACCAAGAAACAAGACACTTGACAGAACCGTCATGTGTGCCCTTTTATGTGGTGCAATTAACAGACAAAGCCCTTAAATACACAACAACCAAAGGGCACTTTTGATGGACTCTTTACAAACCTCCGTTGGTTTTGATCCTCAATACAGCAATGAATCTCCTTTGTCCAATCTGAAGTTTCACCGCCAAGTGATACAAGGACAAACATAGTGTTTCGAAGGGAACTCGGGAGATCAAATCACCTCACTTGTTTCAGAATAGAGCCGCCCAAAGTTTGTATAAATATGAAGAAAAGCACAGATGGGATTAAAATATTCTGATGAACTTTGCTAGTTACGAAGTTGACCAACCTACCGAATATGCCGGAAGACCACGTAGATATGCTTTATCCCCAAAGGGCCAACCTCTAGTATCTTCTCCTCATCCTACAATCAAGACTTTATATGATGTACTGCTTTATGGTGTCCGTACTTATGAAGCAACCCGCCCTTTGTTTGGCTTTAGACAAACTCTACGTATTGTAGAAGAATCAAAGGAAGTCTCAAAGACTGTTGCTGGAGTTACCAAGACCGAAACTAAAACCTGGAAGTTTCCAGAATTATCTCCATATTCTTGGGTTACTTATATGCAAGTATATGAATCAGTGAACCAAATTGGTTCTGGATTAGTCAAACTGGGTTTGAAACCAAAAGAGAAACTGACCATCTTTCATTCTACCAGGTATTAAATCCATTATAAAAAGCTAACCTTTCTTAGTAAAGAATGGATGACTGTCGCTCAAGCGTGTTATTCACAAAATTTTACCATCACTACTGCTTACGACAACTTGGGTGTTGATGCATTGACTTATTCTCTGAATGAATGTGAAGTATCAATCCTTTTCACTCAGAGTGACTTACTTTCCGTTGTAAAGCAAGTTGGCGACAAGGTGCCAACTCTAAAACACGTCATTTACAGTGGAACTGTTACCAACGAGACTCTTAAAGAAGTTCAAGCTGCCTGCCCAAACTTGGAATTCCACTCACTCATTCAAGTTCAAGAATTAGGGCGATTGAACCCTGCTGCTCCTAATCCTCCATCTCCTGAAGATTTGTGTTGTATTATGTACACATCTGGTTCTACTGGAAACCCAAAGGGTGTCATGCTTTCTCACTCAAACATGGTTGGTGCTGTTGGTGGTGCTTATACAGTATTGAAGGAGCACTTGACTGATGGCGGATCCTATCTTGCATATCTTCCTTTAGCCCACGTTCTTGAATTCATCGTACAAAATCTTTGTGTATTCAGCGGTATTCAAGTGGGATATGGTACTCCACGTACTTTGACCGATGCCTCCGTCCGTAACTGTAAGGGTGATCTTGGTGAATTAAAACCTCTTTTCATGGTTGGTGTTCCAGCAGTGTGGGAGACTATCCGTAAAGGTATTGTTGCAAAATTAGACAATGCCAGCTCATCGGAAAAATATGTATTCAACAAAGCATACCAATTGAAGAAAAGATTGCATAAAATGAATGCTAACCATGGGTTTGTTGATCGTACTGTATTCAAAAAGATTCAAGAAGCTACTGGAGGAAACTTAAAGCTTGCACTCAGTGGTGGAGCTCCAATGGCACCAGAGACTCAAGAATTTTTAACAATGGTATTGTTTCATGTTATTCAAGGTTATGGTATGACCGAAACTTGTGGTGCAATTGCAGTACAGAGTCCAAACATGCGAGGTGTTTATGGTGTGTGTGGTGGACCATTTCCTCACGCCGAAATCAAGCTAGTCAAAACCACCAATTACAACCCAAACCCTACCGATGGTTCCAACCCTCAAGGAGAAGTCTGGATTCGTGGTACTAATGTCATGCAAGGATACTACAAGCAACCTGAACTCACAGCAGAGGTATTAACTGAAGATGGCTGGTTGAAGACTGGTGATGTTGGTGAATGGAAACCGGATGGAAACTTGATTATCATTGATCGGGTCAAGAACTTGGTCAAACTCTCTCATGGTGAATATGTTGCAATCGAAAAATTAGAATCACAATACAAAACATCAAGATATGTTGCGAACATGGTCGTCTATGCCGACCCACTTCAATCTTATATCATTGCTATTGTGGTCGCCAATGAAGTTGAAGTTGGGAAATTGGCCAAAACATTAGGAGTTGATGCATCTGATTTGAATAACCCAAAGATTTTGGAAGCGATGGTGAAAGATTTCGCTGTATGTGCACGAGTAGCCAATTTCAAGGGTGCAGAAATCCTGAAGGCTATATATGTTACCAACGAGGAATGGACAACTGACAATGGATTGCTCACTGCCGCACAGAAACTGAATCGAAAACCAATCATGCAGAAATATTCCACTGAAGTTGATAAGTTGTATGGTAAAAATTAGATGTATCAATCTTTTGGATTTCTAAATATATATTTTATAAAATTAGAAACGAGACAGTTTACATTTTTGAACAGAAACTCAGATTAGAAATGATTATGATTTCCAGGTCAAGTTGAAGGTCTACTAAGATGGCAAATATCTAAAGTCACATCTCAATTGAATGTGAATATAAGCGACCCATTTGTCCAAATGCTTACTGGATTATTCCAGATTTGATTTGTAGGTCACTTCAAGGCACTGTCTGTAACTTAAAGGCACTGTGTGAGTAACCCCATTTAACTTGCAGCAGAGCCCTAAATCAACTGTAGAGTTTTAGTTCAATCAACCATTTACTCTATTAGGATTCCATGGTTCAATCTACCAGAAATTGATTTGATGAATGGGATATTTTTCGTGATTCTAATATTTACACCGAACTAACTAGCCAGTTGTTTCACAAACAGTACCCCAAATAGTATAAATATTCAAGGAATAATGGGAAAATACAATCATTCTGATGAACTTTGCAAGTTACGAAATTGACCATCCAACCGCTGATGCTGGAAGACCCCATAGATATGGTTTATCACCAAAAGATCAACCTCTAGTATCTACTCCTCATCCTTCCATCAAGACTTTATATGATGTATTGCTTTATGGTGTACGTACCTATGGAGCTGATCGACCATTGTTTGGAAGTAGGGAGACGCTACGTATTGTGGAAGAAGCGAAGGAAGTAACTAAAACTATTGGTGCAGAGACAAAGACTGAAACTAAAATTTGGAAGTTTCCTGAATTATCTCCCTTCTCTTGGGTTACTTATTCAGAAGTTTATGAAATGGCCAAACAGATTGGTTCAGGATTGATCAAACTTGGTTTACAACCAAAAGACAAACTGACCATCTTCCATTCTACCAGGTAAATACTAATCAATTGATATTCTAGTAAAGAATGGATGATATTTGCACAAGCTTGTTATTCCCAAACGATCACTATTACTACTGCGTACGATAACCTAGGTGTTGATGCACTGACTTATTCTCTGAATGAATGTGAAGTGTCCATCCTTTTCACGCAGAGCACCTTGTTATCTGTTGTAAAACAAATTGGTGATAAAGTTTCGACCTTGAAACATATCATTTACAGTGGAACTGTATCGACCGAAAATTTAAAAGAAGTTCAAGATTCTTGCCCTAGCTTGGAATTCCATTCGCTCGCTGAAGTACAAAAGCTAGGTCGCCAAAATCCGGTAGAACCTACACCACCTTCTCCTGAAGACTTGTCCTGCATTATGTATACCTCTGGCTCAACTGGAAAACCAAAAGGGGTAATGATTTCTCATTCAAATATTGTTGGTGCTGTTGGTGGTGCTTATACAGCTCTTGGTGACTATTTTGACGCAGGTGGATCCTATCTTGGTTACCTTCCTTTAGCCCACGTCCTGGAATTTTTAGTTCAAAATCTATGTGTCTTTGGTGGAATACAAATTGGATATGGCACTCCTCGAACCCTTACAGACACAAGCGTCCGTAACTGTAAAGGTGATCTCGGCGAACTAAAGCCAGTCATGATGGTTGGTGTTCCATCGGTTTGGGAAACAATTAGAAAAGGAATCATTGCAAAATTGGACAACGCCAGTACCCCTGAAAAATATATCTTCAACAAAGCATACCAGTTGAAGAAAAAGCTCTACAAAATGAATGCCAGTACTGGGTTTGTTGATCGTACTGTATTCAAAAAGATTCAAGAAGCTACTGGAGGAAACTTAAAGCTTGCACTCAGTGGTGGAGCTCCAATGGCACCAGAGACTCAAGAATTTTTAACAATGGTATTGTTTCATGTTATTCAAGGTTATGGTATGACCGAAACTTGCGGCTCAACTGCAGTACAGAGTCCAAAAATGAGAGGTAACTATGGTGTTTGTGGTGGACCATTTCCTCACGCCGAAATCAAGCTGGTCAAAACCACCAATTACAACCCAAACCCTACCGATGGTTCCAACCCGCAAGGAGAAGTGTGGGTTCGTGGTACTAATGTCATGCAAGGATACTACAAGCAACCTGAACTCACAGCAGAGGTATTAACTGAAGATGGCTGGTTGAAGACTGGTGATGTTGGTGAATGGAAACCGGACGGAAACTTGATTATCATTGATCGGGTCAAGAACTTGGTCAAACTCTCTCATGGTGAATATGTTGCAATCGAAAAATTAGAATCACAATACAAAACATCAAGATATGTTGCGAACATGGTCGTTTATGCCGACCCACTTCAATCTTATATCATTGCCATTGTGGTCGCCAATGAAGTTGAAGTTGGGAAATTGGCCAAAACATTAGGAGTTGATGCATCTGATTTGAATAACCCAAAGATTTTGGAAGCGATGGTGAAAGATTTCGCTGTATGTGCACGAGTAGCCAATTTCAAAGGTGCAGAAATCCTGAAGGCTATATACGTTACCAACGATGAATGGACACCAGACAATGGATTACTCACTGCCGCACAGAAACTGAATCGAAAACCTATCATGCAGAAGTATGCCACTGAAGTTGATAGGTTGTACGGAAAAAATTAGATGATTGCCTCTCATTTCAATATATTTTTATAAGTACCTATTTTTGAACTGACAATTCTCATTCAAGACGCATAGCATTTCCTTCATAGAATACTCGTTTTTAGAGATTTCTGAATTGACTATCGTATAAAGCATCAAAAATTCTGACAATGATCATTCGCGTTATTTTTTCTTTGTCGAAGTAAATATCAGCTTTAAAATCAAGATCAGATTAGTCTTGAATGTAGTTATTGCAAGAGCTTTATTAATAATGTTTGTATTAGTCCATGAACCTTACATGAGTTTCTGTATCTTCAACACGTTCATAAAAGCGGGTTCTTTATTTGCAATCTATGTTGAACTGTGCTATAGAAATTAATCTGATTAGCATCATTGTAGTGATTCCAAGTATCCTTTAATTGTTTTACAAAGTTATCTTGAACAATATTGAATCTGATTCCGATGAAACCCAAAGCAAATCATCTGCATATAGTACAATTTAAATTGACCATCTAAGAATGGCATCTTATGGGCATCTTATAGGTATCTTGAAGACCTCTTCAATCTTGTCCCTTTTTCTGTTTTTTCGACATGGTTGCCAGCGCAGTGTTTATTCTAGACCTAAAGGGGAAAGTAATGATCTTATAATCTGATTATCAGGTATTGATATCAAGAAATTATAGGGGTGACATACCAATGCCAGCAATTGATAAATTCATGCCTTTAATCTTGCAAGGTGAGTTCCATAATCTTTATTTTAACTGATTCCATATTCTCAATTCCATATATTGGTAGTTTATTCTAATATTTTAGTGGAGGAAGAGGAAGTAACACCTACTCCAATTGTAACCACTCAAGAAGGCATCAATTTTTTGTATATTAGACACAACAATCTTTTCTGTATTTAAATTATTGTTTCATTCAATAGTGGTTGCTATGACCAAGAAGAATTCTAATGCTGCTATGATCCTTTTGTTTTTACATAAACTCTGCAGTGTTTTCACAGATTACTTTAAAGAATTGGAAGAGGAATCGATTCGTGATAATTTTGTTATCATTTATGAATTGCTGGATGAAATGATGGATTTTGGATACCCTCAAACCACAGAAACCAAAATTTTACAAGAGTTAGTTTTCAAAAAATGTTAATGATTCTCGTTAGATACATCACCCAAGAGTCTTACAAACTTGAAAAACAAGTACGACCACCAATGGCAGTTACAAATGCAGTTAGTTGGCGATCAGAAGGCATCAAATACAGGAAGAACGAAGTTTTCTTAGATGTGATTGAATCAATCAACTTGGTCGTATGAATTTCGTTATTTTACCCTCATAGGTGAATGCAAATGGAAATGTTGTACGAAGTGAAATTTTAGGGGCAATTAAAATGCGTTGCTTCCTCACTGGAATGCCAGATGTCCGTTTGGGCCTAAATGATAAGCTTATGTTTGAAAATACTGGAAGAGGTATAAGGCATGAAGCTAAATTATATAGCCGCTGGTAAAGGAAAAGCAGTAGAAATGGAAGATGTGAAATTCCATCAATGTGTACGATTATCCAGATTCGAAAATGACCGAACTATTTCTTTTATTCCTCCAGATGGTGAATTTGAGTTGATGTCCTACCGATTAAATACAGAGGTTAAACCTTTAATTTGGACAGAAATAGTTGTTGAACAGCATCCAGGGTCTCGAATTGAATACATGTTGAAGGTAAATTAACATTATACTTTTTCTGGATTCTGATTAGTTATTATTTGACTTTCACGTTTACTGATTTTAGGCGAAAGCACAATTTAAACGGCGTTCTACAGCCAATAATGTTGAAATTATAGTCCCAGTTCCTGAAGATGCAGATACTCCAAAATTCAAGACTAATATGGGCTATGTTGAATATGTACCAGAAAAATGTGCATTTGTCTGGAAAATCAAATCATTTGCGGGAGGAAAGGAATATCTTTGTCGCGCTCATTTTGGACTACCTTCGGTTAAAAATGGTAAGAATTCCGTTTAGATAACAATGATAAAGAGGATCCTGATAAAAAACCACCAATTACAGTGAAATTTGAAATTCCATACTTTACAGTCAGTGGAATTCAGGTGCGATACCTTAAAGTAGTTGATAAGAGTGGGTATCAAGCATTTCCTTGGGTCAGATACATTACGCAGAATGGAGGTAATGAATTTTTATTGAATCTTAACACCAGATTATTTTGTCCGTCTTCCACCGCCATTATTGGGATCAAACAAATTGGCCGAGATTTGAATACACGGAATTCATTCATCGATTTGGTTTTGAATTATTGAGAATGTTTCTATTGAAATTATTTATGTTTTTTATTGGCTTTAACTTTCAATTTTGGTTTTCGTTTTTTCACACACCAAATGACAAATAATGCACAATTACCCCAAAGAGTTGCTGAAGTGCAGCTGTTAATGACCGAAAAAGATAAAATAGAATCAAAAATACAAGATCTGGAATCTATATTAAGGAGTGTAATGAGTGATTTGATAGTTGAATGGTAGGCAAACGTTGGAATGAAAACTCCATTGATTGATGAAGATGGATTTCCTAGATCTGATATTGATGTGTATACCATCAGAAATACAAGAGCTGCTCTTGTTCGTAAGCATTTTGGATTAAATGGGTAGCATTGTACAATGATTTGGAAACCAAAATGAACGAAATTCAAAAATCACTCATTGAAGTGCATGCCTTGGGTAAAACAGAACATATGGATCCTATTAAAATTGCTCCATTAGTCCCATTTGCTAAAGTTGATGGAGTTGCGCCTACTTCTCCTGCCAATCAAGCAGGACTTTTAAGAAATGATCTTATTTTAAAGTAGAATTATAATCACTCACCCTGATAGATTTGGAGAAGTAGATAAATCTACCGTCGAACCAATTCTGAAAATACAACAAACAGTATTATCTCATGAATACGTAAGATTGATTTGACCTAACCTTAGAAACCTATTCGAATTCGAGTTGTTCGAGATGGTATTACCAAGGTTTTGGTTGTCACTCCCAGTCCTTGGTCTGGTAGAGGATTGTTGGGTTGTCATATCATTCCTGTTTAAATATTAAAACATTTTATTTTACGATTACTTGACATTTATTTCGTATCTTTGTTCACTTGGTTGAATTAAATCTTTTACGTTTTTGATGAGTTTGTGGAATTTACCTCAAGAGTTGATCATGGAAATAGTATCATATTTGGATGTAGTAGAGTATCATTCTCTTCGATTATCTTGCCGATTGGTCTATCTCAACAATTTGCCAGTTCTAAGGAGGGATGCCTTTGAAATTTCACTAGATTTCCTTAGTAGTATCTCAACTCTACGACGAATGGATTTGACTGCATTTATCAGCTTGAAACCATCACACGTTAGTAAAGATTTATTGATCTACATGATCGAGAAATCCTACGAATTGGAACCAATTAGAATTTTAGGTCGAAACAAATTTTCGAAGAGATTTAAACAAGAAATGTTTTTAAAAGCATTAGATCCTATATCTACCAATCTTGTATTGGCAATGTTAGAAGATGAGGACATTGATCCTACTGATGATGATAATTTCGCGATCATAACGGCATGTACAAGTGGAACAATTGAAGTTGTTCAAAAGCTGTTAAAAAATGAAGACGTAGAGTTAGAAGGTTGTATCGGACCAGCTGGGGAGAATGGACATGCTGAAGTGATAAAACTTTTACTTCAAGATGATCGTATAGATCCAACCGAAGATGATAGTCAAGCTCTACGGCTTGCATCAGAAAATGGACATCTTGAAGTTGTGGAACTTTTGCTGGAAGATGGAAGAGCAGATCCATCTGATGATGACAATTATGCTATTTGTTTTGCTTCTTTGAATGGACATTATGAAATTGTAAAGCTTTTGATGAAAGATGATCGAACAGATCCTTCAGGTGATAATAACTATGCGATCCGAAGTGCTGCATCAGGTGGACATAGTGAAATAGTACAGCTGCTACTTACAGATGAAAGGGTGGATCCTATCACTGAGGACAATCAGATGTTAAGGCTTGCGTTAAAAGATGAATTTCACGAAATTGTTCGCCTATTAGTATTGGATGATAGGATTGTTGTTGGAAAAGACTTGATCAAAGATGTATTCAAACTAATGGTTGATAACGAATATGAAGATGCCATAAAAGGATTGATGAAAGATGCTGGACGAGATGAACAACTGGACAAGTATATCAATAGATTAATTAGGCAGTCAAAGTATAAATCACTTGTGACGATTTTGAAAGAGTTTCCTTTGGAAACTTGATTATTAATAAATGGTTGGATTTATTCAAGTTGAATTGGTTAAATCTCTATGGTGAAAAGTAGAAACCAGATACCATTACGGTAATGGTAATAGTCTGTCCAAATTTATGGTAAATTCGATGACAATTTCTCTTTGCCAATAATTTTTATGGGATCCATCAGTGAAGATTTAGAGCAAGAGATACTAGCAATTGAATCCATATATGAATGCAATTTGTTAAACAATCCATTTATTATCCCATTGCACCATGGTGAAGTTCAAATCAATTTCAAATTTCTGCCTAGTTATCCAATGGAAATACCCGAATTCACAATTAAATTTCCATATATCAATCAGTCTACCATTGATTCGTCCAAGCAGTTGGAAAGAGAATGTATGGAAGACATACAGGATAATTTCCATAGACTTTTTCAACCTGGTGAAGTTGTATTATTTGAATGGATTGAATGGTTGAAAGACTACCTGGAGCAAAGCAAATACAATAAGATTAATGAATCAGAACTCATTGAGGAATTGCAAGCTGTTCAATTACCAAATACTGTACAATACCCATATGATGAGAATGGTTATTGGATTATTCCCAATTGCCCAACAATATACCATTCATCAGAACCAACCATAGAAAAAAAGAGTATATTTATTGCACATGTTGCAAAAGTGATGACACTTAAAGAGATAAAATTGGTTCGAAAAACGTTATTGTCCAACACGTAATTGTTTATATAGTTTAATCGTAGTAAAATTTCCAGAGCGACTCATAATATTGCCGCTTATCGAATTGTAGAACCAAATGGAGTTGTAAGGCAAGATGGTGATGATGATGGTGAAACTGCTGCTGGTGCACGTCTCTTACATTTACTTCAATTAGCAAACGCCGAAAATGTTTACGTTGTGGTGTCCAGATGGTTAGTTTTACTGGTAGTTTAATTTTAGGTATGGTGGTGTTCAATTGGGACCTAGCCGATTCAAATACATAAACAATTGTGCTAGAGACCTATTGGTTGAAAAGCAATTCATAAATTAATGATATTTGTTTTAATAAATTTATTTAAGTACTACGTCTTGGTCCAACTCCATTTTTAGATCAGCTGAAGATTTTGTTTCAAAATCCGATCGGGTTGATTGTATCATTACAGAAATGATACCTTTCATATAAGATGCCACTTTATCTGGATTTCCTGCATCAACTAATTGCTCCCACCAACTTAAACGTTTAGGAAACACTATAGTCTCTGCTTCAGCAAGTGCATTTTGAAGTGCTAATTTCTTGACTTCAACTATCGCCTCGTCAAACCCACCTATAATGAATACTGATAAACTATTACCTAGCTTATCTACCAATTTATTTTCTCGTGCTTGGACGCCCGTCCATACTTGACCTTGTGCAACTGACTGAATGTAGTCTAGGTCTAAATTTCTGCCATCTGCCACTCGTTTTTTGAACAGATTATACATATTTTGAGATTGAATCTTTAACCTTTCCCAATATACACCCTCCAATTTACGTAAAAAAGAACTATTCTTGCTGCCTTCTGAAAAATGGATTTCATTCATATTAATCCCATAGCTTTTTAGAGTTTCTTCAGGAATAATAGGTTTAATTTGTGCTACACCTATAGAACCAGTTATTGTACCAGGCGAACATAAGATTCTATCACAAGCGCTGGAAGCATATACACCACCAGAAGCTGATACATTCCCATAGCTTGCAACCACAGGTTTCTTTAATTCTTTTGAAATATGGTGAACTGTTTCCCAGATACTATCACTTGCAATTGCATCACCACCACCCGAATCTATTCAAATTTAACGAATAAAGTGAAATTACCAACTCGAAGAACAATACCAACAACATTTTTGTCATGTGCCGCCGTTAAAAGGGCTTTGCTTATCGCTCCAGCTTGATTGACATTATCCCCTCTGGTAATTGTTCCCACCAAATACACGATGGCAATCAATGGTAAAGTGGTGGATTTTTCTTTTTCCAATTCTTCACAACGAGTTTGTTTATACTTGCGAAGTTCCATTACCCGATTTCCAGCTGCATTTGTAAACTTATCATCGATTGGAATAAAATTTCGTTTATAAGATATATGTGTAACCAGTTTTTGTTGTAAACTCTCAACTGCCGATATTGGCGCGAGATGCATAATATCTTGCACACTTGCCTAGAATGTTAAAATTTCTTTGGGGGTTTACCAGACCGTTGTTGGGTAAAGAAATAGTCTCAAGCTCTGTTGGATTGATCCCTTTGCAAGGTTAGATAGAGAAATGACAATTACTATCTTTAACATTTTGATCATTTCTAAAATGGCTAATTCTAGTTTTCAATTGTGTGTTCAAGGATGAAAACAAGTTCATCATGTTCTCGAGTTGTTTTTTAGGCCATTCATCTTTTGTCATTGGTGATATCATTGACTTGTAATCCCCTTCAGCATGTGCTTGTACTTCCAAGCCCAACTTTGTTAATAGAGTTTTGAAAAACTAACGTCAGTGATACGGATAAAGATACAGGTTGAGAGCTTGAGAATCCAGTTAATGGCAAAGATCCCGTTTGTTCCATATGTATTTCATCGAAAGCAGTTGCCAAATAATAATGAGCTTGAGAGTTAAATGTATCAGTAAATGCAATGGCCTTAAAGTCTTTGGTAAGCGGATTAGACCTTTTAGCTTGTTTCAACATTTGAATCCGTACATAGAGTTCTTGCAATTGCGCAAATCCCAAAGAAGTTTGTTTTATTCCGGTGCTCAAATCTAGATACAAACCTACAAATAATAAGTATTTAAATTTCAAGTACCAGTTACTCGATTATCCTCTTCGATCATCTTCAAGTATTTTAACAACTCCAAGAAAGTTATAGAATTCAAACTTCTATTGCCTACAACATCCCATAATTGATGAATGTTCGGTTTCGTTTCTGTTATGGAATGCTTAGGATTAATAACCAAACTAAAACCTGATTCAACTTCCAATAAACAATAGTATTGTTTTCAATACTCATTCTTTTATTGATCTCAGCTTTGAATACATAATAACGATAGATACTGGCGGTTGCTAAAATGACCCCTCCACTTACAACAACATATTTTGCTCCTCTCAAAAGACTTCTACCTATTGACCATGAACCTCTCTCCTTTGAATGATCTCCTTGGTTTGATGAAAAGTGTTTGATATTCAATCTCCTTGCTAAATGTGATGTTCTACTGAACATTGCAAAAAGAATTTATTATCCCCAACATCATTCGCAATACCCACAAATTCAATATCTGGATATCTCGTATTATAGATAGAAAAACACATGGCAAATTACTACTCGGATCTATCAGATTCACAATCACTACCACTAACAACATCACTACCATCCGAATATTCCTCCGACCTCCTCAACAACCTCGACAACCAAACCCACCCGGAATCTTTCACAGTCAAGTAAATCTTATGTCTGTTAAAAGAACACTACCATTAAGAATACACAATTTCATACCAAAATACTAATGAAAACACAAATCAAAGAAGGGTGTCAAATTAGTCAGAAAAGGTATCAATTTAGAATTTTCATTAAATGTAAGACGAAGGAAAGTGACACCATTCATGTGTGGGTTCTCAATAAATTCGTTTTAATTCTATTACAATTACAGTCTGACACATTAAAATTCATATCAAAATAATTCAGACTCAAAACAACAACCTTGAATTAAAAATACTTTTTGCGAGGACTCGTGTTGTGCTCCAATTGTGAAACTTCATTGTACGCTTTTTTTAGTATAATTAGGTTAATCTCGAATGCGATTTCAGAATTTAGAGTATGTGTCTTCAGTAGTTTCCATACCGTATAAGACACACACCTTAACATTACCAATCGCAGTCTATAAACTAAAGTAAAGGCCGCCACATCCTCCATAAAAATACTCTTGGCCTTGAAACGTCCCAAAGTCATCATCTGATACAGGGAACTACACAGCAATCTCCTTGCAGTTGAATCGGAACACGGAACCATGTGTGACCTAGTACCTCTGGGCAATTTAATGAAAAAAGCATAAAAATTGTTTCTTAAAGGTGTGCTCTACAGCTGGATCTGATTGAGATGAGTAGGATAATCATATAATATGTTGCTTTATGATCTACAAGTTAAATTGTAAGTTTCTTCAGGTTACATTGCACTTGGGATGAAACATATAGTTCAAAATAATCCATTTTGGAAGACCGTGACAAAAGTTTTCAAGCTTATTTGCCTTTGAAAAACCACACATTCAATTAATAACAATCAAGAACATGGACTAAATCTAAACGATCTGTAACGCTTTGTGCTTGGTCGCCTCGAAAGCACATTTGGTTACACAACTCTTTTGGAAAACACATGCAAGTGGCATGAATAATTCAAGGATATAAAAATGGATGGGATGCGCCCTTTTAATTTATGGTCTCCAAAAAAACTCAAATAACCCCGAATCCACTCAGTTACATCACGCTTAGTTGGTTGGTATGTAATTCCTTTGAATATATTTAAACGAAAGACTCCAGTGTTACTTGTAGGCAAGAAAAATGCACTGGTTGAGGAGGATTTACCAGAACTAGCAGATAAAGATAAAGCAGAAGCAATCAATGTCAAATTTGATCCGTATTGGAAGCAGTTGAAAGAGCATTTTGATGATTCTTCAAAGCCAAAACCAAGTCTTGCACGAAGTTTGTTCAGCATTCTCTCATTGCAAATGTAATCCATTTCCTAAAACTCACCTCTATAGAATTGCCATCAACTTGTTGGCAGCTAGTGCTTTGGGTGTTGGCTTGTATTCTCCCTATGTGTTACAACAGGTAATTGTACCAACTACTAAATTGTCAGTTAATTATTTTTGTGGATCCAACACAAAACACTGAGTTCCTATATAATAGCGGCATTTTGATTGGTTCATTATTGTTTGGATTACAATTGGTAGCAACCACAATCGCTGCTGTGGAGCAAAGTATCAAAAGAAGAATTTCACAAGTTCTCCGATCAGCAATTATAGGTGCCATCTATGAGAAATCATTGCGATTGGCTCCAAAGTCTCAAATGGTAATATTAACAGTCAATCTAAACTCTCTATAGCTATTTACTGAGGGAAAAGTTATGAATTTGGTCAATCAGGACACTGTGAATTTGATAAAGGCACCAACTAGTTTAGTGGCTTTATGGCAGATTCCATTACAGATCTTTCTCTCCATTTACTTTCTCTACCGATTACTTGGAAATTCAATCTGGGCTGGTGCCATTACGTTGGGAGTTTTTACTGGTATTACCACTTTATTTGGTCCCTATTCTGGTGCAGCACTTCAAGGATGGTTCCAAGGTGCAGATGCACGTATTGGGATCATTAGAGAAATGTTGATGAATATGAAAGTCGTGAAATACCAAACTATGCAAGACTATTTCAAGGAGAAAATCATGGCGGCAAGACAATTGCAAGAAGATAGCTTGAATAAGTTTGGGGTGATAATGGGTATTTCTCAAGGGTTAGGTATGCTAGCTCCCGTTTTGCTCAGTACCATTTCTTTCGTTATCTACTCCCAATCCAATCCAATGAAGGCATCAATTATCTTTCCGGCATTGAACTATTTTGCCATGCTTCTTGCGCCACTCATGATGCTTAGTTGGTTAGTATCTGATATCCCTCAAGCATTTATCTCCTTGAAGCGTATTGAAGATTACTTATCCAGTGAAGAACTGATAGATAGTATTATCCGAAGGGATGCATCTGACAGTACCAGTGCTCTGACTTTAGAAAAGGTCACCTGGAGATGGGAAGAGCCTATTGCTGAAGACACACCAAAAGTAGAGGACGAAAAAAAAGCGAATGAAGAATTGAAAACTCCCGATGCATTTCATCTACGAAACTTCAATGCAGTTATTCCAAAAGGTCAACTGATTGGTATTGTTGGTGCTACTGGATCTGGAAAGTCTTCCTTCTTCTCAGGCTTGATTGGAGAATCAATCCAGGTTTCTGGAGAGGTAACTGATAACGTGCCAACTAACATACAGGTTACGATTTATGGAAAGGTGGCTTATTGCTCCCAATTGGCATGGATTATGAGTGGCAGTATTGAAAAGAATATTTTGTTCAATCTTCCATTGGATGAAGACAAACTACAGAAGGTGGTTGAAGTCAGTGGATTACTGTCAGA